>JAPPVO010000019.1:128971308-129082678 GCA_030407325.1 Camellia japonica | reverse complement strand
TTACCTTGAAGACAAAGCCTTGGCTGCTTCTTGGCTTGAGAAGTGAGGCCTCCTAGTTTTTGGAAAGCTCCCCTAGCTGCTGGAAATGGTTGTAGTGGTGGTGCTTGGTAGTGATGAAGAAATGGTGCAAAACTTGGGATTTTGAGAGAAATGGAGAGGGATATGTATGTATGAGCTTGAGAGCCATTTTCCAACCCTTGAGAGAGAGCTGGAGGCTCTGTTATGTAGATAAGAATGGAGGGGAAATGGAGCGAAAATGTGGAGGGAAAATGGAGCAAGTTTTCCCTCCAAAAAAAGTTCCCTCCGGATGCAGTTTTTGGAGGGAAAAGAGCACACAGCTGTAATGTACTCAGTGTAAGGAAGCTGGCCGGCTAGGTATCAAAGCTGCAGGTGGCCGGCCGGCCACCCCTTATGGCCGGCCGGCCAAGGGGCAAAATGGTCCAGAGGAATTTTTGGCCGGCCACCACAAAAAGGTGTCCTCCCATGTGTCCTCAACAAGACCCTGTGGTTGGAAATTGGCAACTGTGAGGCAGGAGAGACAACAAGCCACTTTTAGGAGGGGTTCAAAAGGTTCAAAACAATTACTGGCCGACCATAGACTTTTAGGGTCCTCCCATGTGTGTACAACACAAATATGTGGTTTGGGGTTGAAGAAGAAAATGCCCTAGGGTGGTTAACATTGGCTCGGAAGTGAGAAAAACGGGCGTCGGAGGGCGCTGGAGGAATATAACTGGCTGCTGAGACAATTGTTGGCCTCCCACCCTTCAGTGACCTTTCTGGTGATAAAACAGAGGTACCTGCCAAAATTGAACGAAAACCGATGCAAAACGAACGCTCGGGGACCAAAACACGCAGTTCGGGGTCCCGAAAATAGGCTGTTAAGCACTGAAACTAGCATTCGACCACGAAGTGGATTTCTCAGGCCTCAGTGTCCCTCAAAAGGGAGTAAATGAGATGCATGCCCAAAACCGGAGCAGTCGGAGATGGTTAGGCGGTCCCGAACCGAGGCACACGGCTTGACGGCTCCGAAAACCGGGAACCAGGCTCCGAAATGGGAAAATGGCCTACGGCCGCGAAATGTAGCCAACGGCCACTGGGAGATGGTCTGCAGGACCTCTCCCTCCCCTCAGTAAAAGAAACTGAGAAAACCAAGTCTGGTTCGCAAACCGAGGCAAGGTACAGAAGAGGGTTCGGAAGTCCGGAGGCAGGGCTCACGGCCGCGACTCTGAGACTTCTGAACGAGCACAAAATGCAACATCACCGAGCGCTCAATCGGTGACGTCTGAGTCTTAAGGTCGGTCAAAAATGGGGTGTCTACAGCCATCTTAGATAGCTGAGCTTATTAGTTGCATTATTACATGTGTTGCATTAGGCATCTTGTATAGTTAGGAATCATGCATATTTCTAACTAGCTTTTGTTTTGGCTCGGAGTACACTGTACGTTTTACGCTTTAGCATACTTACATGAGTGTGAGTGCTGCCATGAGAGCATGCTTGCCATGAGACTATTTGCTTAAATGATTAACTGCATGAATGCTTGTGGGTGAAGGCTTTGTTGCTTGAATTGGGACAAATCGATAATTGTGAGTTTAAGCCCACTTTGCGAAGTAGCAAATCATGTTTTAAGCCCACTTTGAGGTGGCAAATCCACACTTTAGCCCACTTGCGAGTGGCACTTTCAAACAATTTTCGAAAATAAACATGAGTCGATTTGTTCCAAATCTCGCGACTTAGTCTATACTTGTGTGTGCATCACATAGTAAAGTTAGCCAATAACTGGATAAGGACACATGAGGTTTATAAAACAACATATCATGTTTAGTAGAGGCCGATCTTTGATCGGGCGAGCGGGGGTGCTCATTTTAGGACCTTCCCCTCTCGTACCCAAGTTCCTGAGTCGAGGCAACTTTGGTGATGACGGACACGTGGCCTTTAGCACGAGTCAGGGTTTCCTAAATTTTTCCAAAATAAAATATTTAGGTGGCGACTCTGTAATCTGGCAAAGCAGTCCATGTTTGGCGCTTTTTGATTTAAAATCAATTTTCCAAAATGATTTACTGGATTTGGACTCTTTGGTGTTTATCAGTTTCACATTGTACTTTGTGAGATTAGATTTAGAACCGTGATAGGACTCTAAACTGTAGGACCAATTTGACCTCTCCGAAAGGGGGCACGAAAAAGTCGAGCTACACCCACCTTCAACCCTAGCACATACATCACCTCATCCTACCTACCAAAACTGGAGGTAGTCATTCCAGAAGGCACAGACATGTGCATGATGGATCTAACCCCACAAACCCAATCCAAGCCTGTGGCAGTAGAAACGGAGAGAGAGAAGAATGCACTGAAGACAGGGTCGTCTGATACCCGTGTTATAGAGAAGGGGGTCTCGCTCGTGGAGGAGTACGATCCCAGTTTATACATTGTGGCCATCAATCAGTTGAAGCCGGTAGTTATACTGCCAGACTATCTCAGCATTAATGCTATTGGGGAAGATCAAATGGTGCAGAATCAGAATGAGTGGCCCGAGCGAGACCTGAATGACTTAGCAAACCTAGAGGAGGATCTGGAGGATCTTTACTTCTTCGAGGAAGACGATACTAGCTATGTACAGATGGGATGGTGGGACCCGAGCCAGCTAGAAACAAGCAATGGATGGTTGAGTAAGGAAGAGTCAGATGTAGAAGAACCAATAGGAGAGACTGAGAAAGAAGAAGAAAGTGGTGCTAGTGGCAAGGCTGAGGCTACACCTCTGACTGAGAAAGAGCAGGCACTGGAACAATTCCAACGGGAGAGAGTAGAAGAAATCTAGAAGAAAATAGCTCTGGATCAGAAAAGGGGAAAAGAGAAAGAAGAGGTTGAGTCCACAACCAGCAGTGTTCAAAATGCCAAGAAAACCAAGTGGGAACCCAATGATCGGAAGAGAATGTTACAGAAACTTAGAAAGTACCAGGATGGTAAAACTCGAGCTGTAGTGGAGGAAGAATGGTATGATGACAGGGTACATGATGTTAACATGCTCAGAATAGAACCTGATAGCAGCCCAGCCATGACTGCGGGGAAGTGGTGAGAAGATAACGATCTAAGCCATGTATATATGGATGAAGGGTGGAAAGATGATACCCCTGATGATACATGGTACACTGATGAGATTGATCATCTGACCTGCAGTGGTCGGTACTTTAAACCCCTGACTTTAGATCAACCAGAATCTTCCAATAGAGAGGTTGAGAAAGCAAAGGAGAAGCATGCTGAAGAAAACCTGGTCTTGAAACAACTAAAGAAGATCTAGGCCGACATATCCATTTGGGGACTGATAATGGCATCTCGGGAGCATAGACAAGCCCTGCTTGAAACAATGAACCAAACCAAATTGCCCATTGACACCACCGCTGACCAATTGGTGTCATCGGTCACCTCTGGGGACGTTATGCTAGTAATATCCTTTACGGATTAAAGAATTGCCTCTTGAGGGCGCCAGCCACAACTGTCCTTTATATGTAACCTTGGAAAGTTAGAAAAAATGGATCCCGGTGGTGTTAATAGATATCGGATCGACGATCAATGTATGTCTAGTGAGAACTGCCTATGCCATCAATTTGAGGCTGATTGACTTTACACCGACGACCCAAGCTGTCCGAGCTTATGACAATACAAGCCGGGATGTTATGGGAACATTCAAAAGCCATATCTTGATTGGCCCGTCCGAACATGAGGTGGAATTCTATGTCATGGATGTACCAGCAACCTTTAACTTGCTACTAGGAAGGCCTTGGCTCCATCAGATGAAAGCTGTGTCGTCAATTGTTCACCAACTGGTGAAGTACCCCTTTCAAGGTGGGATTGCTACTGTGTATGGCAATTCAGCAATTCACTCTCCCCAAGGAACTACTACACTAGTGCTGGGAATCATACACGGAGAAGAGGATGTATGTCTCTTTGGCTTCTCTCTGGCAGAAGCTCGGCTGGTCCAAAACATCATGGCAGAAGATGAGGGGAATTATGTGAGTGCCCAGTCAATCTACATAATGAATAAGCATGGGCATCTTCTGGGATTAGGACTAGGTAGAAGTGGTAGGCAGAGAGGCACTGTTGCCAATGAGATGAGTCATTATCCCCACGCTTTTGGGCTGGGATACAAACCTACGGCTGCAGACTGGCAAAGAAAGGGGGAAGACTTGAGAGGAAGAATCAAAGCAAAGAGGACTGGGAAGCAATATGCATTAGTCCATAAACCAATACAGGGGACCTTGAACAGACGCTTTGTTCGCCAAGGGGAAGATTTCCTTTTCTGTGGATTCTCGGAGCCTTGGTATCACTGAGAGATGAAGACTAGGTATCTTGGGTTTGAAATCTTCTTTGGGCACCAGTTACTAGAAGAGGAGGATGTGTAGGTAGATCTAAGCACTGGTACGGATCAAGGAATGGCTGCGAGCCTGGTTATTGAAGATGAGGAGTTGTTGGGAAAGGCACTGGTTGACTTACTGGCGAGTTCTACTGCTGGAACTAAGTCTACCAACTTGGGGGATAGTTTTACTATCTCAATGATCGGGGATAAACCAATAAAGGATTTTACTAGTCTTATCATGGATGCATCTGAGGCTCCACGCCTGATCTGGAAGTCTGAGAAGGGCACCGTCGGCAGTTTTGAATCGGATAGTGAATCTGAGTCTGATTCCATTGAGTCTATGGAGTCAGAATGAGATTCAAGTTCTTTAGAGTCTAGCATCTCCGGGATTGGTAACCCGGATGCGAAAGTCCTGTCTCGGTCCTCTTTTTTTTTTCTTTATTTTTTATTTATTTATTTATTTATTTTTTCTGAGTTCACTATAACTGAGGAGCCAGATCTTTTGAATGGGAATGAGGTGGACTTTGCTTATTACTCTGTGCCTTTGGTTTGTTGTATTGATCTTGATTTCCAAAATTTTGACTTAAACGAAGAGGAAGAAATTCCCCGGGCTTTGAAAAACTTGGTTGATTTTGAGGAGGAGAGGCGTGTTAAGCCCTGTACAGATGAAATCATTGCTATTAATGTGGGTACTAAGAAAGATCCGTGCTTGGTCCAGATGGGGTCCACGTTGTCTTTGGAGGAACGCAAGCATTTAATCGCTTTATTAAAAAAATTCAAAGATGTTTTCGCGTGGTCCTACGAAGACATGCCTGGAATCGATCTTGAGATTGTATAACACCGGATCTCTCTTGACCCTGAGGCCCGGCCAGTTAAGCAGAAGCTGTGCAGAGTTTGCCCAGATTGGTCATTAAAGATCAAGGAAGGAGTTACCAAATAGATTGAGGCAGGATTCTTACTTATATCTGAGTATCTAACGTGGTTGGGCAATATTGTTCCAGTCCCAAAGAAGGATAGCAGAATCAAAGTCTGTGTCGATTTCAAGGATTCTTGCTTGTGTCGACTTCATAAGACGGTTTATTTCAAAACTAACCTTGACTTGTAAACCACTATTTGGTCTCTTGAAGAAAGGAAAGAAGTTCCAATAGGACGATTGCTATCAGTTTGCTTTTGAATAGGTCAAGCAATACCTGCAAAATCCACCTGTGTTATCACTGCCAGAATCGAGAAAACCACTGATTTTGTACCTGCTAGTGACAAACTCAACCATGGGGTGTATGTTAGCTCAGGAGTCAGAGGCCAGGGTAGAGAAAGCCATTTACTACTTGAGCAAGAAAATGCTGGATTATGAGACCCGTTACACTCCCCTTGATAAATTTTGTCTAGCCTTGGTATGGGCTACTTGGAAGTTGAGGCATTACCTGTTAGCTCACTCTGTAATCCTAGTTTCGAGATTAGATCCCATCAAATATCTCTTTGAGAAACCAGTGCTTATGGGTAGGCTAACCCGTTGGTTGCTTTTTCTTTCTGAATTTGATCTTACATATGTTATACGCAAGTCAATTAAAGGGAGACCTGTAGCAGAATTCTTGGCAGATCACCCAGTAAAGGAGGATGCAGCGGTGGAGTACTTTTTCCCAGATGAAGATATTCTGCGAATAGAGAGGAAAACGTGGACGATGTACTTTGACGAAGCAGCCAAACAATACGGTTATGGGATCGGTGTGTTGCTGATAGCGCCTGATGACTCCCATATACCCTTAGCCTTCAAACTCTAGTTCAAAGTATCCAATAAAGAAGCAGAATATGAGGCGTGTATCGCTGGTTTAGAAGTCACCCTGGAACTAGGGGCAAAAAGGTTGGATGTCATCGGAGATTCGAACTTGGTTGTGTTTCAAGCCAACGAAGATTGGCGGGTTAAAGAGGAGAAAATGAAGGTTTACCATCAAGTCTTGGACATGCTAATTCCGAGGTTTGAAAAGCTAACGTTTACCCATCTGCTAAGAGAGAACAACCGATTCGCTGATGCACTAGTAACTCTATCTTCTATGGTAGACATTCCATTAGGAGTTAGGATGCGTTCGATCATTATTGAACAAAAGTACACACCGGCCTATGAAACCATTGCCGTGATAGATGAGACTTTAGACAAGAACCCCTGGTATTACGATATCTGAAATTTCCTGGAAAATGAGATGTATCCACCAGGAGCAAATGCCAAGGACAAAAGGGAAATACGGCATCTGGCCGTTCAATTTATCATCTGCAGGGGCAAGTTGTACAAAAGAGGTCATCTGGGAATGCATAAACTATGCGTGGAGGAAGAAGAATCAAAGCGCCTTATGGAGGCCATTCACGGAGGAGAGTGTGAAGCCCATATGAACGGTCTGATGCTCACCCAGAAAATCCTTAGACGAGGCTACTATTGGTCAACCATAGAAGATGATTATATTGGTTTTGTTCAGTGCTATCACAAATGCCAGATTCATGCCAACCGCATGAACATTCCACTGTTGAAGGTTTACAACATGACTTCACCATGGCCATTCTCTGTTTGGGGGATAGATGTTATCGGTGAAGTCACGCCAAAAGGGTCAAACGGGCATGAGTTCATTCTGGTAGCAATCGACTACTTCACGAAATGGGTAGAGGCCAAGTCCTACTCAGTGCTGAAAGTATCGCATGTGGCTAAGTTTATCAAAAACAACATCATATGCCGGTATGGAGTTCCGAATTATCTCCGATAATGGATTGCACTTTAAGAAAGAGGTAATATACTTGCTTGAGAAATATAACGTGGCTTTTCATAAGTCATCGACCTACAGGCCGCAAACCAATGGAGCTGTCAAGGTTGCAAACAAAAATATCAAGAGAATTCTGTAGAAGATGGTAGAGACTTACAGGGATTGGCTAGATAAATTGCCATTTACGCTCTAGGCTACAGGACCTCAATCCAAACATCTACAGGGGCAACCCCCTATTCTCTCGTTTATGAGATGGATGTTGTTTTGCCAATTGAAATTGAAGTGCCGTCGCTGCGGGTTATGGCTGAGTGTTAGATAGCGGAGGCAGATTGGCAGCAAAGTAGGTTTGAGGAGTTAATGTTGTTTGATGAGAGAAGACTAAGAGTGTTGTATCATGTCCAGGGCTACCAACGCAGAATTGCCAAGGCTTTTAATAAGAAAGTGAAGTCCAGAAATCTCAAGGAAGGAGACATGGTGCTCAAAGATAACCGAGCTCCCATCCATGACCCTAGGGGCAAGTTTAGACCTAATTAGACTGGTCCTTACATTATTAAGTCAATCTGGTTAGGAGGGGCAATTATTCTCATGGACCTAGATGGCCTGGAGTTTTCACAGCCGATCAACATGGACAAGTTGAAGAAATATTACCCCTGAGAGGCTCGCTAGGCCGAAAATCGGAAAGGGCAACCTAAGCAAAAGTTAGAACATGAAAAATTAGAAATAAAAAAACTGAGCTCGCAAGGTTGAAAACCCTAAAGGGCGACTTTAGCAAAAGTTAGAGCGCAAAAGGAGAGAGTTAAAACCCGAGTGAACCTGAACCGAACTATGTAAGGCTTGATTCCCATTTTTGGGATACGTAGGCAACTTCATCTTGAAGTTCGGCCGTAATCATCTCCAACTCAACCGTTCTGTCCACTTGTTTGATTAGGTCATCTTTGTTCGTTATTTATAAGCTTGGTTATGATCTTCGTAGCTTGGTTGTGATCTTCGTTTTGGGAAGAAGACTTGTTGTACAATGTATAGCAGTGCTGGTATACAAGCAGGGGCCGTTATGATCTTTCGATTTGGGGTTATTTATCTTGAGGATCAATTTTGTGCGTGTCAGGTGGTGATCGTTTTCAAAAATAGTTTTGAAAAGTTTTAATAAAAGTTGATTTTTTCTCAAAATTTTACCCTTTTACAACTTAGACAATTTTGGGACCAAAAGGAAAATTTTTAGTGCTCACAACTTTAATTCCATTGATTTCAACATCTAGTGCATTCCCAACTCTTTGCTACAAATTAAGGTACTTAGCCAAGTTCGAAGCATGTATTGGGAATGGAGCCGGGTATTCCATCTCCTCATCTGGACGTGTCTGATCATGTCCAAATTGGCGTCTGAATCGAAAGGGGAAATAGAACACACAGTGTGTGAGGCTAGTCAACTGAACACCCAGCTATTGGGTCATACTGTAGCTCATCTTAGCTAAGTAAAGCTAGGAGCAATGCCAAGCTATGTCAGCTGCAGACCTGTGGCACATCCAGTTGCACCACTGTCCCTCATTGGGGAAGTCCACTAGGCATTGGCGAAAAAAGTATGCTTGAGTTGAGTAAATTGGGCAAGGGTTCACTACCTTCAGCTTGTCCATCAACCAAACCTGGGAAGGGATAAAAAATAAGAGAGATTAAAGAATAGAGAGATGTATGTTGAGAGAAAAGTAAGGAAAGGGCTTTGAGAGAAAATATAGTGTGAATGTCGAGTGATGTGAGAAATATATAAGATAGGGTGAGAAACAATACCTGGAGCAGTAGTGGACTCCCCGCAAACCTAGTGGTCTCTCGCTGGTGAAAAGCGTCCAAACCCATTAGGGTCTCGGCCAAAGCCAAACTGATGCAACTCTTACCTTCTTTCATGCGTTGGGCTACCTCAATCAACTTGATATTGGCTCCGCCGAAACCAGGGGCAAGAAGATAATGTGCAAGCATACACAAGTAGAGGGCGTGTTGCCAAAAGCGATGCCAGAGGAGGTCGCTTCGTTCACCAATGTTAGAAAATCGATGAATCAAGCTAGACATATCTAGCTCTCCATCGTGGGCTAAGGATCGGGCTTCGTGCAAAGTGAACCGACACATTCGTCCCAAGGCAAAGGCATGGCCAAAATGGGGCTGAAATATGATTTTCTCATCGAGCTGGGATTCCATTACTGTTTGAAATTCTTCTAGAGTCAGGTATATTTCTCGTGCTCTGAAGTGAAAGACATGCGTAATCGGGTCCCAACATCGGACTGCAGCATGGAGGAACGGAAAATAAAGTAGAGTACGTCTCAACGGAAAAAGCGCGTTTATACTGAAATCCTATAAATTACCTTTTTCGTGCCGTCTAAAGTAGCTATCCAATATGTGAGTTTCTTGGCAAGAAATGGTTCCATTTATGGAAGAAACAACAGCTGAAATGAAGTTCTGGAGAAGAAATCAAGAAGGAGGACCTTTTGTAGAAGATAAGGCTGTAGTGGAGGCTAGCTGTCAACTTTCTGGTAGTTTTTCGCATTGGTGGCCAGCAGGCCACTAATAATAGCCGGCAGGCCACTCTTGTGGCCGACAAATTGCAATTCTGGCCGGCAACCCCCCTTTGCGGCTGACAACCTCCTTTTTTTGGCCTGCTGTCCACCTGTTTGCTAGACAGTTTTGACAGCCTGGTTTTGTCATAGTCTTTGTGTTGTTCGGCCTTATTTTAAGTCTTTTGGTTTTTGCAAGTGTGTATAACTATTTTTGGTCTATGTTTGAGTTGTTTTTTGCTTTATTTATCAAGTTGTTTGTTGTATTTTTGTCGTTGGTCGGCTCATTATCCGATTAAGAACATTATTCCAATGCAAGCATGTTCGGTTTCAAATTCAACTTTATGTTCTTTTTCATGCAAGTATGTTATTCGTGGTGCGGTGCACATGTTGAAGAACCAAAACTCTTTTCATAAAAACTGCGAAGGTTTTATTCTGATCATGGATTTTACAAAGAAGTACAAGTTTCAAAAGCAAAAGTAAAACCTATCTCAAGCTTGAGAGGCCCTCTTCGTCCTCTTCTTCGGAGGGTACTCAGAGGAACTGTCTCCGTTGGTGCCGCTGTTAGAGCTGGCCTTGGCGTCATCTCCGCTCCCCAATCCTGAGCCTGTATCATCGTCCCCACTCTCAAATTCAGAATGATGACTCACTATCTCCTCGGAGGCGCTGGCCTCGTCATCATCATCGCCACTCAGAATGGGCTCCGAAGGACTGCTCCAGCCTTGGGCACCCCTGTCTCTGCCTCGACCACGACGCTCGTCTCGACTCCATGCTATTGGAGGAGGTACAGCTAGTGCTGATACTACCCCTGCCACTGATACCCTCGATGCAGCTGGGATCTGAAAACGCATGTGTGGTCATATCAGATACAGTGTGTATAGTTGCAGGATATAATATATCAGAATGAGCGTCATGTAGAAAAAATATACAGTATGAGTACAGTGTGCTAATGCAGTGTATCAGTATGTGAGATGGTATGAATACTACAATGGAGATGCCAATGTATCTGTGGAAATATGATAATGTGGTGCACAACAGGATTAGTAATGAAATGCATGCTGAAACGGGGGAAAATATTTGAATACCGTGAAGACCAAGCAACGTCTTTCTCCTCTGCGCCATGCCAATTAGAGAGGCAACTAGCTCGAGAAGGCTCTCTGCATACTCTGTAGTAGGTGCTTGCAAGTGCATTTGACTGATCAATATCTAGAATAGATATATCTAAAATGGAAAATGTAGGGTGCAAATTGTAAAGTGTGGTCCATACTTGAGGCGCACCTCGAGCTTTAACATACTCGTGCCCTGCCTCTGTCGGCTCGATCGGAATCTGGTAGGCAGTCCCAGTTGGCCGCCAATATGTTAGCGTAGTAGGAATCTCCGGCCGATTTGTTATCTGCCCAACAGGAGGGGCACTTCTAGTATGGGCCTTGGTCGCCCGATTCGCCCCACTCACCATAGGAGCTCCTGCTCCCTCGCTTGCACAAACACCCGTTAGAGAAGGCATAAGATGAGTCTGGATGAATGTCACATAATCACCATCTGCTCTGAAGAAGTTTGCATCCAGGCCTGCCATGAATTGAATAACAACCTCAACTGAGAGGCTATCTGCTGTCCGCATAGACGCTGGGAGTGGCATGGGGATGACTGGAACGGGCGAGCCCACGGTTTGACGTACAAACCACTCACTCAGAAACCAAGCCATGCAGACTGGGCCCTCCAATAGAATCCGGAAGCGAGAGGTGCCCTAAGCCCCCGCATACTAGTCTCTCACCCTGGCCGACATTATCGCCCAGGGCTGCCATATGATCTGCAAACAGAGAATGTACAGATTGTTAGTTGTTGTCAGTTGCTAAAGTATGAATTAGAGCAGTATTAAAGCAAAAATGACTGTGAGTTTCGAGTTACCTCGCTGTATCGAAATAGTGGCAGAAGAAGGAGAATGTCATATTGTCATGGCTCCGGCGCCAGCATCGGAAGTCGTACCATCGCGAGTACGGTACTATGGGGAATCTCCTCCATAGGCTCTCGAGCAAGGGCTGAAAAATATGCGTAAACCCATAATTGCAAAGGAAAGGGCAACAGTATTATCAATAGTGTCAATAGATATAGAAAGTGTAACAGATACAGAGAGTCAACAGTGCAACAGATACATAGAGTGTATAGTGTCAATAGATATAGAAAGTGAAAAATAGAAAGCATAGAGTATGAACAGATATAGAAAGTGTAAAGTAGAAAGTATAGGTGTTGAACATATATAAAGTAGAAAATGTGAAGTAAAAAGCATAAGTGCAAAGTAGAAAGTGGAGTGCATACCTCTCAGGCTCGCCAGTAGTCTCCGACCGCTCCTCTCATGTGGGAAGTAGAGCTCATGTAGTCGTAAAGTGTGGCGAGGCCAGCTCTACCTTAGTTATAGAATCGGATTCGAGGCAAGGTCGCTAAGGCGCTCAGTAAATATAATCCTACGGTGTTCCACCTGTTCGCAAACAAGGTGGTATTGAGGAGTAACATTAGGATGCCTTGGGCGTATAGCTCCATCTCCTCCAGGGTCATGGGCTCGCTCTCGCGAAAATGCTTAGAAAACCAGCTAGACCGCACCATCGCTCGTCTGGATACAGGTGGGCGCGCTCCGAGTAGAAAGATCCAAGCTGTCTCCCACTCATCTATGTCCATGTTGAAGGGGATCGGATCACCCCCTACTCCTAAGCCTGTCAACATGGAGAAGTCGTAGGGAGTCATCGTCATCTCCCTCGCAGAAGAGAAGTGAAAAGAATTGGTGGTGTCCCACCACCTCTCCACTAATGCTCCGAGGAGGGGCCGGCCCGCTATGAGGCGTGAAAGTCCGGAGTAGAAAAGGTTGAAGCTAGCCTTGTCGACAATATCGCGAACCCCCGTAGGGAGCTCGTAATACCAGTTCCTGGCCGTCGCCGCTCCATACCCCCTGTTGGCAAGAGAGTCTCCCTGTGACAAAGAGGAGTGAATCAGATGAAAGATAGTGATAAATGAATGTTCAGTAAAAAGACAATGCAAGAAATGCAATTCGAGGGAAGGCAGAAATACATGAAAATAGAGTTTTTACCTTTGTGGCGCCGTAAGAAAGATGAGAGTCTGGCTCCCTCAGCAGAAGGTCCTCTGGCACGCCACGTGCAAAGTCGCTAAAGTGCTTGATGCCTCCGGGCGGTAATATATGTGCGCGGGAATGATACGTCTCTGGATCGAAGGGCCGAATCCCTAGTGGTAATGGCTTGGGCTCAAGTCCCGAAGTGAACACTGCCTCCAAGTCAACTGCAATACCCTCCTCAGCAGTGGGTGATGGTGGAGGCTGAACCTCGGGAGGAACCCTGTCATGTGGAATATCGTCTACCATCTGGGAAAGTAGGTGAAAAATGGGTGAAGAATGCAGAAAAATAGAGAAAAGAGGAAAAATTTGGAAACAGTCAACCCTAGGAGAGAGAAAATGGAAAAAAAAGTCAAATCCCGGGAAAGTTCATGAAACTCGAGAGAAACTAGAGGGCAACAAGCCTAAAGTGGTGAAAATGCAAGAAAAATTGATGAAATCAAATTCTGTTCGGTTCAAAATGTAGAGAATCAAAAGGGTTTTACAGAAAAAGTTTGCGTGGGGCGTTGAAAAACAAATGTAAAGTGCAAATCTAGAGAAAGGAAGCACCTAGAGAGAGAGGGAGGGTTTTCTGTCAAGGGTTTGTGAGGAAATGAAGTATGGAAGTGCATATTTAAAGATCCATGAGTGAAAAGGCAAAATTGCCCCGATTTGGCTTGGGTGGCCGGCAGGCCACATTTGTGAATGGCAAGCACAAATGGTGGCCGGCAGGTGGCCGGTGGTCCTTACTTGTGTCACGATACTGTTTTGTGCCTCTGTTCCCCGAGAAGTGTATGGAAGGTTCACTATTGGGTTTAGATTGGTTCTAAGGGATCTCGAAACTATGTTCGGGTACGCAAACATTCTCCACTTTCCAAGATGAATGCAGTGTATCCTTTTTGAGCATGTTGAAACGTCTCCGGGATATAAGTCGAAAGTTGTCGCTGAACATTACTTTTGTTCGTTCTGTGAAATTACGTGTTTGTTCTCTTCTATTACATCGAATATGCATTTTCACATACAGTTGGATTGCACGCATGCCCTGCATTGTTCACGATTCATGCATTGAGAATGCTTGCATAGAATCCGCTTTCAATTACCATTGTACATCAGTTTCCTATCTTGCATGGAACATGCATTATCATTATGTTGAGTTGTCATCTTGTTCACTTTGTGCATCTATCGCACTTGTTCGGTTCATACCTTGTTTTATTATCTCTTTGGGTTTCGTCTTCCGAGCCCGAGGCCTTTCTGAGGGAGAGATAATCTTACTTAACTTTTGACTGTTTGATTGTTCCTTCGTTGACTTGTTGAAATCGGTAAAAAACAATAGGTGCGCTTGTTTGTTCACACCTCCTTTCCTCCTCTCGCGTGCTATTTGTTAGGATTGTTCAAATCGGTTAAAAACATCAGGTGCTTCTATTTGTTCACACCACCTTTCCTCCTCTCGCGTGCAACGCGTTAGAATTGTTCAAATCGGTTAAAAACAGCAGGTGTGCTTGTTTGTTCACATCACTCCTCTTCCTTTCGCGTGTGACGTGTTAGGATTGCAAATCGGTTAAAAACAGTAGGTGCGCCGTTTGTTCACACCACCTTTTCTTCTCACGCGTGCAACGCGTTAAGATTGTTTAAATCAGTTAAAAATAGTAGGTGTGCCTGTTTGTTCACACTACCCTTCCTCCTTTCGCGTGCGACGCATTAGGATTGTAAATCGGTTAAAAACAGCAGGTGCGCCTGTTTGTTCACACCTTCCCTCCTCCTCTCGTGTGCGACGTGTTAGGCTTGCAAATCGGTTAAAAACAACAAGTGTGCCCGTTTGTTCACACCACCCCTCCTCCTCTCGTGTGCGACGCATTAGAATTGTTCAAATCAGTTAAAAACAGAAGGTGGGCCTGTTTGTTCACACCAGCTTTCCTCCTCTCGCGTGCAACGCGTTAGGATCTCGAGTCCTTGGTTAAAAACAGCAAGTGCGCCTGTTTTTTCACACCAACCTTTCCTTCTTTCGTGTGCGACGCGTTAGGATTGTTTTCCTCGGTTAAAAATGTTGGGTGCACCCGGTGTTCATACCACCTTTCCTCCTCTCGCGTGCGACACGTTGGGATTGTTTTCCTCAATTTAAAAAAAACTTCTGGTGCACCTGGAATACCATTTTTTCACCCTCTCTATGCGAGGCGCAATTTGGGTTTGGAATCATTTTCGTTCTTCCAATGTGAGACATTGCTTGGCTTACATTTCGTTACATCATTTCTACGTGTGACGTAGTTTGGTTTGTGCTTTTGTTGTCTCAATCGCATGAGATGTGTTGATTTATTCGCATCTTTCTGTGTGAGACACGGCTTGATTTGTTTTGCTTTAATTTATGTTGCATTGCTTTGTTTCATTGCATGATCATAAGTTATTTTTCCTGCATGTGATTTGCTCCTTGCCCCTGAACTACGCTGGTTTGATTCCTTGCAAAAGGATACGTAGGCAGCTTGCGAGCGCAACCATTTACTTTGTGTCTTGTTTGTTTTACCCAAGTCTTACGGCCTTGTCAAAATGGGTCGTCTTCGGGTTTTGACATTCACTTACGTCATTTCATGACTTCGAGTTCTGCCAAAGAGGGACAACTGTAGACACCCCATTTTAGACCGCCCTTACGACTTGGGCACCATCACTTGGACAACCAATGATGAATGTATATGCTTGCCAAGTGCTCAAAAATTCTCAACGGAATGCCACAACTCTGAGCCTTAAAACCCTACAAACCTTGTGCCTTGTTTTTGTACAAAAACCCTAGCCTTTCAAACCTAAAAAACATGGGACCTGCTGTAGACACCCCATTTTCGACCGTCCTCAAAATTCGGACGTCATCACTTGTGCACTCGATGATTATGACTGCATGTGATCATTTTAGTGCCCGAAGTTCTCGGCGGAATGCCTTGTCTTTGAGCCTTTAAACCCTATCCATTCTGTGCCTTGTTTTGGACCAAAACCCTAGTGCTTCAAATCTCAAGACCCTGGGACCTGTAGGCCTCCTCTGGTGGGCTGCCGGCCACCCTTGTGCCTTGCCGTCCAATGGTGTGGCCTGCCGGCTATCAATGTCTTTTTTCAGATATTTTGTTGACAGCTGTGCCAGCTGTTGGCACAATTGACTGTATCTCCCTACACGTGTATGGAGGGATGTATCTCAGCCAAACGCATGTTTTTCTATATATAGGGGGTCTTCTCCCCCATTTTTGATGGTTAGAATTTTTTGAGCAAAAATTATCTCTCTCTCTACATTTCTCTCTCTCTCTTGCAAGTTTGTGCTTAATAGCTTAGATACACCACACTTTTGCCTACACCTCCTTAACCAAAGTGGTTCATCTTTGAGCTGAGGTTCCTTGAGACCTTCTTGGAGCTCTAGAAGGTGGTTTTGGCTTGAATTGTTGTCTAAAGTTCGTCTTCCCTTCAAGAGGTATAACACTTGCCTTTTTAACTTGCTTTGCATACTTGTTTCTCTATCTTTCTCCCACTGATTTTGGGCTATTTTTGGGCTATAAAAACTCTATTTTTGTGGGCTGAAATTAGTGGTTGTAGGCCATTTAAAGGTAGGGGGTGGTTCACCATTCTTTCTTCCTTGTTTGTAAGGCCTTTCCACCTTTGTTTCCCACTTTCAAATCATCTTTTTTTGGGCTTTTGAACACTGAATTTCAGAGTATTTTTAGTAGTGAAATTCATGTTTTAAAGTCCAAATTTGGAGGGGTTAGCCTCCCCTCCTTGCGCCTTGTTTTCTAGCCTAGTTAGCACTATGTGTTAGCTTAATTTTCTAACCTTTTATAGCTTAATTCTAGCATGTTTTAACCTCTGTTTTGGATTGTCTTGCCTCTGTTTTTGGCTGGTTGTTGCATTTGAGTCTTGTTTTGCATGTTTCTAGTGTAAGTGTCCTTACAAGCTTGGTGTTTTATGCCTTTAGACACCTGTAGACGTCCCCGAACGCCCCGAGAGGGTTAGGTCCCGTTCCGTTCATATTGGGTTTACTACAGTTCGGACTCGATTTTTGTCACGGTTCTTAATCTTGAACCAAAGAGTCCAAATCCGGCAAATCGTTTTGAGAAAAACAGATTTTTGAAAAGAAGTGCCAAACATGGACTGCTTTGCCAGATACAGAGTCGCCACCTAAATATTTTTAAAATGGGAAATTTAGGAAACCCTGACTCGGTGCCGAAGGCCACGTGTCCGTCATCACCAAATGTCTTGGCTCGGGAGCTTGGGTACGATCGGGGAAGGTCAGCTATGAGCACCCCCTTTCGCCCGGTCCGAAGACCGGCCTCTACTAACCGTGATATCCGATTTTGAAAACGTTATGTGTTCTTGTTCCGGTTATTAGCCTAGAATTACTATATTATGCGCACGGCAAACAAGTATAGACTAGATTGCCTAATTTGGAAACAAACATTGCATATCCGTTTGTTTTGAAAATGTTTCGGAATTTGCTACTCGCAAGTAGGCTAAAACACGGATTTCAATGAGTTTTCCCAACTCAGACAATCCAACCTCCACCCACAGGCATTCAAGTAGTTTATCTCATGTAAGCACCTAGCCGCATGGTAAGCATACTGTCATGGAAACATTCACACACATGTGGTATGCTAAAGCGTAAATACTTACATCGTACTCCGTGCCAAAACAAGAAACTAGTTAGCAAGCATGCGCGTCCTAGTTCATGTTAAGTGGCTAATGCAACGCAGGCAAGGATGCAATTTAGAGTAGGCTCGGCTAACTCTAGAATGGCATGCGAAATGCTACAACTATCACGTATTCAAATTGGAATCAGAAATACGATGCAGTTTGTATGATGTACCGAGCCCGGTGCATGTAAACAAATGCATGGATGCACGCATGCATTGCATAAGGTATGCTAAAATAAACGTGCCCTAATCTACCATCGTAAGCAGGTAAATAAAAGGGAAGAAAGAAATGGGGATTGGGAGACATACACCCACTCACACACACTTATTACAAATTTGCCCTCACTCGGAGGGACCAAAAGAATATACAAATTAATTAATTACGCAAGCTAATTAAAATATTACAAATTTCACTAAATTAATCAAATAAATTAATTAATCTAATTAAAGCAGTAAACCGCCTCGGGATGAGGACCGGATGCAACACGCGCTCGGGACTGGCTCGGAACCGCACTGCCATGCACGGATTGCCTCTGTTTCCTCTGCTCTCCTCCTCAGAAAATTGCCAAAGTCCCAGAAGTACCTCTTAGGGCACTGAGGAGTACCACCGGCTGGGGTAGAGTACCAGCGGCTGAAGGAGGAGGCCACCGGCACAAAATTCATCCATCGGCAGCTTGTTTACTGCCAGTCGGCACTAAACACTGCCGGCCGGCACTAAATGCCTGCAAAACCTGCAACTCACAGTAGCAGAGGACAACAACATGCATGGCAATGTGATTCAAGGTATTTATGCACTACACACACCCCTTATCATGTTTTTGACTCAAGGGGGCATATGCCTCGATTCCCGGACCATCAATCACGCATCTCCATGCATGATGGCCCAAAGAACCAAGAGTGCAACTTTGATTTCAAATGCATGCAATGCAAACAAGCAAACAAGGGTGCTAAACCTCTATCATACTCCACTTCAAGAGGTCAAACATGCACAATGCAAATGCAACCCTAAGCATGTCAACTAGGCATGCAACATGGACTATGCAACATACTTATGCAAAGGGTTCAAGCAAGCATTCAAGACAAGCATGCAAACCAATTAAATGATGATCTTACACATGACTTAGGCAACTCAAATAGGCTTAAAATCAGTGGCGAAAATGCTAAATCATGAGGGCCAAACACACATGCACACATGCACAAGTTAAGGCACCAACACTTAAGCATAATTAAGCAACTCTTAAACACACCTAAGAGGCACAAATATGGACCATTAGTATGCATAGTAAGCTCTGAAAAGCATGCAAAACATGGTGCCAAACCAACTAACAAAGCAAGCCAAACAAGGCATACAAATGGTCCAAGCATTAAGGCAAGCCAATGAGGCTTTGAACCACACCTAGTACAACCATACATGGCAATACTTAAGCAACTAAAATCAGAGTTTTAACACACAAAACTAAGTCTAAAGGACCACCTAGATGGCATCTAGATGACATGAAACCAAAGGCATGCATTAAGGCCAAAACATGGAGCATATAACACATGCTTTTGAAGCACTAAAGAGGCAACTAAGGCAAGCATACAAGCACACCAAAGAGACTGAAATAGCATGCTAGGTGGTTCCAAGCCACTAAAATGATGCAAACAAGGCATGCTATACATTCATGCTCTTAAGGCCAACAAGCCAAATACAAAGAGGCTATATAATGCATGCTAAGATTGACCAAAACAACTTAGGACAGACCTAAAACATGGCAATATAAGCACAAAATCTTCACAAATGCAAGCCTAAAACATGCTAGAGACTAAGGCACACAATCTAGGCATGTTAAGGCATCAAAGAGGCATTACAAGGCAACTATGCTAAGCATGCATAGGGGACCAAAACCAACTTATAACACTGTCATATTAGGGCATAATAAACATAAAATGCAGCCAAGACATGCTCAACAAACAACCAAACATGGTGCGCCTTTGGAGGCCAAAACTTGCCCTTTCCAAGGACATCAAGGAGAGGGGGTGGCCCTCCCCTTTTGGAGACTTCAAGGCACCATCTCCACCACTGAAATCCCTCAAGATTTCAGTGGTGGAGAGGCCCAAGCACCAAAGTCTCGGATCTCTCACAAAATAGCACAAAAGAAGGCCTTTTCAAGGCCTAAGGGTGGTCAAACCTACCCAAACCACCAAACACTCTTAATAAACAATAAAGAGTCTAAAGAAACAGAACTTTTTTGTGTTATACACTAAGCACAAAAACAGTTCTAAGCTAGGTAAAAACAAGGTGCAAAAATGGGGTAAAAAGAGAGTTAGTGTCTCACCTTGTAGACCCCTTCACAAAGCTTGATGTTGTTGCTTCCTTGAGCTTCAAACCAGCCAAGAACTTCAAGAATAAGCTCTGATTTTCGAGGACACCAAGGAAAGGTGGAAGACTAGGTGTTTTAGTGCAATAATGTGAACCAAAACACCTAGAATACAAAAGAGAAAGAGAGAGATAGGATGTGTATCTATTTTAACCCTAAAAACCAGAGCTTGGTTCTCTCTAAAAATGGCTAAGTCTCTCAAGAACTTCACCTTTGAGTCAAGAGAAGAGGCTTTTTTTTGTATAGGCACAAAACTTACAAGTTAAGCAAGCCTAAGGGCTCATCCCTCCATACACGTGTATGGAGGGGAGCAAAAAGTGATACAGCTGTCTAAAAATATCTGATAAAGAAGCTGTACAGTAGTCGGCAGGGAAAAATGGTCATTTGCCAAAATTGACCGCCGACCGGCACAAAAGAGTGCCGACCGGCATAATATAGTGCCGGTGGCAACACCAACCAGCCGGTGGCCTCTAGCCACTGCCGGTGGTGTGTGGGGATGCCTCACAAGGCATTCCCTGCCCCTCCAAGGCAAAACACAAGTGTTTGGTGCAAAACCAGACACAGAACGGTCAAGTTCAGAGATCCTGAGGCAAGGCGCGTAGCCGAGAACTCCGGGAACTCCAAACAAACACGAACATGGATGATCACCGAGTGTTCAAGCGGTGACATCCAAGTCTTGAGGACGGTCAAAAATGGGGTGTCTACAGTTGCCCCTCTTTGACAGAACTCGAAAGTCATAAGAATGATGGGAGTGAATGTCAAAGCCCAGAGACGACCCATTTTTGACAAGGCCGAAGACTCAGACAAACAAAATATAGATAAATAAATGGTTGTGCCCGTAGGCTGCCTACGTATCCCTTTGCAAGGAATCAACCAGCGTAGTTCAGGGGCAGGATGCAAATGATATGCGGGAAAATCTTGAAAATTGGACTTATACGCTGCGCGAAGCCGGTTTGTATATAAAAGAATGCAATGTACTAACAAGTACAGGTAAGGTGCGCAAGGTAGCGCGAATGAAATGCTATGCTAGTAAAGATGCAAAGGGTGAACACACTCCAACCACGCTGGGCTCGTGAGTGGAGGAAGAACAAAGAAAAATCAGCCAGGAGCGCGTTCCACGCAACCTAAAGTAAATTCCAAA
This sequence comes from Camellia japonica, assembly GCA_030407325.1. Taxonomy (NCBI): domain Eukaryota; kingdom Viridiplantae; phylum Streptophyta; class Magnoliopsida; order Ericales; family Theaceae; genus Camellia; species Camellia japonica. The sequence goes on along the minus strand of JAPPVO010000019.1, from coordinate 129,061,805 downwards.
CACGCTGAAATCGTGTGAGGAAGGGGACACTCAAACCACGCTGAAATCGTGAGAGGAGGTCCAACAAACCGCCCAGTGCGTCTACAACGCAACTTGGGATAAATTCCAAACACGCTGAAATCGCGTAAGGACGGGACACTCAACCACGCTGAAATCGTGAGAGGAGGTCCAACAAACCGCCCAGTGCGTCTACAACCTAACTTGGGATAAATTCCAAACACGCTGAAATCGCGTAAGGAACGAGACACTCAAACCACGCTGAAATCGTGAGAGGAGGTCCAACAAACCGTCAGGCGCGTGCCCGGCGCAACCTGAGAAAGTCCTGGAGGACAACAATCCCAAACGCTGCTTAGCGTAAAAGGATAAACAATAGAAGATAACTCAAGATGCAAATAAATGCAAGTAAGGTGTGCATAACAATGCGGGTGGAAGGGTGCATAACTTTGAAGCAGGCTTGATCTTGCGCTTGAGGTAGAGGCACACTCATACTTCGGAGCATTGGCAAGGCCCTGAAGAGGTACATCCGAAGTACAATCACGGAATTTGCTGAAGGTGAAACACACTCAGGTGCTTCGATTTTCCCTCTTTTCTTTTGCTTTGCAGTCCGGAACCTACATAGCTTCAGATAGGTCCTTGTTTTACAGTTCACACTTGACCCGGGTTGAACCCTGCGGTTTTTGAAAGAACAAAATTTTGTTTTGCACAATGTGGGGAATGGCACAGCACTCTGAGCACAAAATGATTTTATTTTTGAATTGAGAGTGGAAATAAGTTTTCAACTGGGTATTGAGCCTACGACTGAACACAGCGCACCACGACTCAACAAAAGAAAACAAAGGTAAACAACCTAAGCACATCGAGAAACACTCGAAACAACTCAAAACAAGAATCGAGACAAACAAAACAAAAGACACGACACACAGACGTGTTACAAAGACGGGAGACCTCTCAGTCCGCGAGGAGCCAGTTCCTTCGGGTATTGTTTCCCACCCTTTCTCATTTGTGATTCTCACATCACTCTGGCACTCAATCTCTGTTTTTCTGAAAAAGCCCTTTTCTCACTTTTTCTCTCAACGCACATCTCTCTATTCTTCAATCTCTCATTTTTTTTTTATCCCTCCCCTGGGTGGTTGGTGGATAAACAAGAAGTTGTGGGCTCTTGCCCCTAGCATGCTGCTAGATTCTCTTTCTTCTGCTCACAACAGTGAGTTTTCCCCATAGAGGGGTTGTGCTACAACTGGGTGTGTAGCAAATCTGTAGCTGACATCGGTTGATGATGCTTTGCTGGGGAGTTTGGACGGGATCAGATCTATCCAAATGAGAAAGTGGAACATTTTGATCCATTCCAATTCGTGCTTCGCACTTGGCTTGATACCTCGTTGCTTAGAGGGTGGGAGAGCTTTTAGCCCTTTGTTGTTGACTTCAGCTGTGCCCTCTTCCGGCAGGTAGAGTGCCCTTCTTGGCAAGTGCGTTGCCCTTTCTGGCGAATGCATTGACAACGAGGAAAAGATAGGAAGCCTGACTCAACTGTGCCCCTAATTCATCATTTTGACCATTTTTTATTTTTGCTTTCTACTAAAACAATTTTGACCAATGTGAGAGTTAGATTAGCATACTTGTTCGATTTTCTGATTTAAAATCATGCAAGTTAGGTTATGAGCACTGAAAATTTCCCTTTTTTGGGTCCAAGAAATGGTCCGATTTTTGAAAAAATGGAATAATTTTTGAAAGAAAATTAGTCAACCTCATTAAAAATTCTCAAAAACTATTTTTGCAAACGGCCACTGCTCAACGAGCACGAAACCAACTCTTGAGATGCACAACCTCGGATCCATAGCAATTGAAAATTGCCCCTTGTTTGAAGGACACTTCATGGCAACGGAAAGTTGCCCCTTGTTTGGACGGTACTGCAGCGCATTGAATGGCAACGGAAAGTTGCCCCTTGTTTAAATGGCATCGCAGCGCATTGTAGTCAGTCCTCAGAGCGATGATTGCGACCAAACTCTCGGATACAGAGAAGGCAAGGACAGTCAAAACCATTACATGGACATAGTCGAATTTGAATTGTTTTACGGCTGGACTTCAGAGTGAAGTTGCCTACGTATCCCAAACATGGGAATCAAGCCTTATGTAGTTCGGGGTTAAGGTACACTCGGGTATTTAACCTCTCCTTTTTAGGCTCTAACTTTTGCCAAGGCGCCTATTGCAAGTTTTTGACCTTGCGAGCTTTGATCTTTTTTCTTTTCTTTTTTTTTTTTCTATTCTTTTCATTCCTTTTTCTTCTTCTTTTTTGCATTTTTCTTTTCTTTTCTTTTTGCATTTTTTTTGTATCTTTGCATTTTTTCTTTTTTCTTTTTTCATTCTTTTCTTCGCTCTAACTTTTGCCTGGGTCGCCCTTCCGGGTTTTCGGCCCAGCGAGCCTCTCAAAGGGTAAAAGTGTAGCTTGGTCCATGCCAAATGGTTGTAAGGTTTTAAAGCCATCCGTATCCAAGAGAGTGGCTGTTGATTTGCAAGAGGACTCATCTTCGGCTCTTCGAGCACATCTGATATCTTTGCCCCTAGTTAGGGAGGGGCTTTTGATTTAGCTTCACAAGCTTCCTTTGATCATTTCTAATATTCTCGCCCCTAGTTCATAGGCTGCTTCGGATCTGGCCACACAGGCCTCACGTTGTAGTTAACCGTTGAACATTCTGAGTTTGAGTCCAAGGTTCGAAAATGAGGGGTCGAGTCTCGAGGCTGAGAGCGATCCTAGGCTGTACAATCTCAAGAGCGATTCCACACATGTCTTCGCAGGGCCGCGCAAAACATTTTTTGAAAGTTTTTAAGAAAGCGACAAATCGCTCGCGCTAAAGACAGTGTAGGACCAATCTGAATCAAGCTAGGGTCCTTCTCAGTACTCACACTAACAAGCATGATTTCATTATTTAAGGGCTTAGCACGCCTCTCTTTCTCTCAATTGATCAAATTTTTGCAAAACCCGAGGAATTCATTCCTCTTCGTTTTCACCACATTGTTTAGAAATTTTTTTTTGAAAGACTTAGGTCAATGCAATAATTTCAGAGCACAAAAGAGCAGGTGGAATGCACTGCTGTTTCATTCAAGCTTTCTAGCACAACTGGCACAAGGCAGAAGCAAACGCGAGAGCGTGAAAATTACTGCTGTTTCATTCAAATCTGTTGGCACAACTGGCTCCCTGGCAGAAACAGACTCAAAAGAAAGCAAAAGGACAAATATAAAACAAAATAGTGATGCCCGAGGTAACACCCCCGGAATCACCCGACCTTTGTACAACAGGACTGACTCGATACAACAAGACAGACCCTGAAATAGAAAGACTGACTCAGAATAAGGAGACAGACTCAAAGCAACACAACAAAACTGACCCAATACCCAAGTCAGAAAGCAAAATTAACAGCATTTGTACATTGCTCAAAACAGTGCATGCCGTCCACCACATCTGAAGTAAACTGAACGCCGCCCGCAGGTGGTTCATCTCCTGATCACATCACATTATCCCCCAAGTTCACCGATCTAGTGCCGATAAACTTTGCAGGGTCTGGTGCGACGATAACTCCCTTATCATTCAGATCTTGTATTTCATGGCGAAGACGGTAACAACTATCAGTGTCGTGGCCGACTTGTTGATGGAAGGCACAGTACTTGGTCGGATCATGGGAGGGAGGGAGTTTATTTGGCAATGGCCGCAGCTCTAGGGGTTTCAGGTGCCCCTTTTTAATTAGGACGCTCAAGGCCGCTGATAGAGACATGTACAGTGGGGTGAACACTCTTTGGCCCCGAGGTGGGTATTTTGAGGTTTGTGGCTTTTTGCTGGGTGCACCAGCAAAGGGATTGACCGGTGCTAACTGGGTTAGCTGATCTCTTCCGAGCACAGGGTTAGGGCTAAAAGGAACATTCCTGGTACAACGGCCCTTCTCCCGGCCTGCCCCTTGATTCAGACTGCTCCCATTCTGAGTGGCGAAAGTGTCATCCACAGTTTTTGCAACAACTGCGAGTACTTGCTGTTTGTTTAGCCCTTCGGCTTTCAAAGCCTCAATATCCCACTGAAGGTGTTCATGGGGACGAATGCCTGCCCCTACCTTGTTCTTACCAGCTGCCTCTACTTTGCCAAGGGATTGGCCTTCTTCCAATGCAGCCTGTCCCAAGGTTGGGGAGCCTTTAGACATGAACTCTCTGGTACGTGATGTGGTTGATGATGGGGCCAAAACCCCAAAGGTTAGATCTGCCACAGTTCTCTGAAGATCTTCGATCATCCTCATCAGCTCAGAAGTAGTGGGTTCATGGGTTTGAGATGATTGGGGTTCAGACGCACCCATCATGCATAAGCCCATGCTTTCCGGGATAAACACCTCAGGCTTGGGTAGATGGGCCGGGGTGATGTATATGCTGGGGTCGTAAGGGACGGCCAATATATGGATGAGGTTGAGATGTAGAGGTGACGAGTCAGTACTAACCTGAGGTCCTTTTGGTGGAGCTAGGGTCTTTTCGTCAATAAGATCTTGAATCTTATGACGAAGGCGGATGCAACGGTTCGTATCATGACCGTGCTGCTGATGATAGGCACAATATTTAGCTGGGTCATATCTTGGTGGAAGAGGGTTTGGAAGGGGTTGGGGTTCTAGGAGTTCTAGGTGTCCTTCTTCTCGCAGCTTTTTCAAAGCTTGAGAGAGACTCATGTAAAAAGGATGGAATTTTCGGGCTTGGGGCCGAGTTGAAGTGGTTGGTTTTTGGCCATTGAGGGAAGTGGTGATAGTGCCTACTTCTGAGCATTTCGCAGCTGTGCTACCATCAATAGTAGCATTGGGACTGTGAGCAACATTCCTCTTCAAAGGCTCATTATCTTCTGCAAAGATCCCTTGTCGGATGGCATCCTCGATTTGAACCCCCATCTCATGTAAATCTGAAAAAGTGGGAAGGGGAGAACAATCATTTTTTGCATCAATCTGGGTTGGAGGTTGCGCACAACCATCCTTATCTGGTCTTTGTCGGAAGGCCTTGCAGCCATCATCGAGGCCTTTGCTCTCCATCTCGCCACAAATTCTGAAAAACCTCTTTTGGCTCTTGGCGGGTGACTTCAAGATCACGGGTTGTGACCTCAATCTGTGTGTTGTAGGAGTACTGATCACTGAAAGCCTCAGCCATCTCTTCCCAATTCTGTTTCACAGAGTTCTCCAATTTCGCATACCAGATTGCGGCTATCCCAGACAGGGTCTGGCCGAATAGTGACAATTTTTGGGCTGTGGTCAAACCCATTGGTCTCAGGATATCAGAAAACAGGTGGAGGTGCACCATTGGGTCTCCAGAGCCATCGAATCGATCGATATATGGCATCTTGAACCGATCCGGTAATGTCACCACTGAGTCGGTATAACCATCTCTATATCAGGAATAGAGTGGGCCCCTTGAGACTTTTTGAACAATTTCTCAAGCTTGCTCACTTTCAATGCTGTGGGGTCCATCTTGAACTCAAAGAGAGGGTCTGGTAGGTTGATGGGTGTCTTGGATAGTTGGGGTAGAACCGGGGGCGGAGCCGGCCCGACTAGAATGTCCGTATCATCCTGGACATGGGTTGCCTCCCCGAGTATGGGAACTCTTGGTGGGGGAGGAGCTTGGTGTGAAGTAGATACTCCGGTTTGCTGCCTAGCCTGGCAATTGTCTCTGCCTGTTGGGCTATGACCACAGCCTGTTGCTTGGCGGATTCTGCTTGACGGATAGCGTCCTGCTGCATGGTTTTCATACTATCCTGGAGTTGGCGCACCATCTCTTCCAGACTCGACATATTGTCTTGATCTAACTGAGCAACCGGTATATTTGTGTCTGCAGTAGGCTCGGAAATCTCAACCCGACTGCTCAAAGATCACTGATCTGGTAGCTGTGGTACTGGTGGTCTATGCCTGACTAGCCTTCTCTGGCCCTGATTACCCTTGAACTGAGTTTCTGACCTGACAAAGTCTATCAGCACAAATCCAATGTTCCTGGGGGATAGTGGAGCCTTCTGAAGCTATGATTCCAGGACTACCTAGCAAAAGAGAAAACAGACAGCATCTCAGCTCAACCTCACTGGAACGGATACGAGCAAAGCTGAATGACTGTATTCTATTACTGATCACTGTTCCCCGAAATCACTGCCCCAAATCTGAATCTGATACCCGCGGATATAACTGATTCCCAAAATACCGTTCTGGTGCCCTCAGGCCGGATACCCAATCTTGCAAGCTGACATGTGTGTTCCTGTAGAGATACACCCTAAAAGCACATAGCATGTAAAAGAGAGCCAATACACCCCTATGTTGGGGTAGGGTTTCCCTGTCCTATTTTGTCGGGAGCTAGGGTTTCACTACGCACGCAGCGGTTTCAAACAACCTAACATCGGGTAAGCAACCTGTCCTAGTTTGGAATGGTCACTATGGATTCCGAATATGCACTAGGTCGAATGGTCAAAAGGGTGCCCCGGTAAAACCGGGGTTTGTGTTCCCATACTGGCAGAGCCCGAAACCGGTCAGCCTTATGGTCATGCATTGACAAGACAAGCCTCCGCAAACCGTCAGGAATGCAGATGGCCAACACGGTGTCCTAGGCGCACCAATGCACATGCAATGCAAAGACACATAAGTGTAGTCAAAACAGGTATCACGAGTTCGAGTCAAGCTCTCTAAAATCCCCAGCAGAGTCGCCAGAAACTGTAGACGTCCCCGAACGCCCCGGGAGGGTTAGGTCCCGTTCCGTTCATATTGGGTTCTATAGTTCGGACTCGATTTTGTCACGGTTCTTAATCTTGAACCAAAGAGTCCAAATCCGGCAAATCGTTTTGAAGAAAAATAGATTTTTGAAAAGAAGTGCCAAACATGGACTGCTTTGCCAGATACAGAGTCGCCACCTAAATATTTTTTAAAATGGGAAATTTAGGAAACCCTGACTCGGTGCCGAAGGCCACGTGTCGTCATCACCAAATGTCTTGGCTCGGGAGCTTGGGTACGATCGGGGAAGGTCAGCTATGAGCACCCCCTTTCGCCCGGTCGAAGATCGGCCTCTACTAACCGTGATATCCGATTTTGAAAACGTTATGTGTTCTTGTTCCGGTTATTAGCCTAGAATTACTATATTATGCGCATGCAAACAAGTATAGACTAGATTGCCTAATTTGGAAACAAACATTGCATATCCGTTTGTTTTGAAAATGTTTGGAATTTGCTACTCGCAAGTAGGCTAAAACACGGATTTCAATGAGTTTTCCCAACTCAGACAATCCAACCTCCACCCACAGGCATTCAAGCAGTTTATCTCATGTAAGCACTAGCCGCATGGTAAGCATACTGTCATGGCAACATTCACACCATGTGGTATGCTAAAGCGTAAATACTTACATCGTACTCAATGCCAAAACAAGAAACTAGTTAGCAAGCATGCGTGTCCTAGTTCATGTTAAGTGGCTAATGCAAACAGGCAAGGATGCAATTTAGAGTAGGCTCGGCTAACCCTAGAATGGCATGCGAAATGCTACAACTATCACGTATTCAATTGGAATTGGAAATACGATGCAGTTTGTATGATGTACCGAGCCCGGTGCATGTAAACAAATGCATGGATGCACGCATGCATTGCATAAGGTATGCTAAAATAAGCGTGCCCTAATCTACCATCGTAAGCAGGTAAATAAAAGGGAAGAAAGAAATGGGGATTGGGACATACACCCACTCACACACACTTATTACAAATTTGCCCTCACTCGGAGGGACCAAAAGAATATACAAATTAATTAATACGCAAGCTAATTAAAATATTACAAATTTCACTAAATTAATCAAATAAATTAATTAATCTAATTAAAGCAGTAAATCGCCTCGGGATGAGGACCGGATGCAACACGCGCTCGGGACTGGCTCGAAACCGCACTGTCATGCACGGATTGCCTCTGTTTCCTCTGCTCTCCTCCTCAGAAAATTGCCAAAGTCCCAGAAGTACCTCTCAGGCACTGAGGAGTACCACCGGCTGGGGTAGAGCACCACGGCTGAAGGAGGAGGCCACCGGCACAAAATTCATCCATCGGCAGCTTGTTTACTGCCGGTCGGCACTAAACACTGCCGGCCGGCACTAAATGCCTGCAAAACCTGCAACTCACAGCAGCAGAGGACAACAACATGCATGGCAATGTGATTCAAGGTATTTATGCACTACACACACCCCTTATCATGTTTTTGACTCAAGGGGGCATATGCCTCGATTCCGGACCACCAATCACGCATCTCCATGCATGATGGCCCAAAGAACCAAGAGTGCAACTTTGATTTCAAATGCATGCAATGCAAACAAGCAAACAAGGGTGCTAAACCTCTATCATACTCCACTTCAAGAGGTCAAACATGCACAATGCAAATGCAACCCTAAGCATGTCAACTAGGCATGCAACATGGACTATGCAACATACTTATGCAAAGGGTTCAAGCAAGCATTCAAGACAAGCATGCAAACCAATTAAATGATGATCTTACACATGACTTAGGCAACTCAAATAGGCTTAAAATCAGTGGCCAAAATGCTAAATCATGAGGGCCAAACACACATGCACACATGCACAAGTTAAGGCACCAACACTTAAGCATAATTAAGCAACTCTTAAACACACCTAAGAGGCACAAATATGGACATTAGTATGCATAGTAAGCTCTGAAAAGCATGCAAAACATGGTGCCAAACCAACTAACAAAGCAAGCCAAACAAGGCATACAAATGGTCCAAGCATTAAGGCAAGCCAATGAGGCTTTGAACCACACCTAGTACAACCATACATGGCAATACTTAAGCAACTAAAATCAGAGTTTTAACACACAAAACTAAGTCTAAAGGACCACCTAGATGGCATCTAGATGACATGAAACCAAAGGCATGCATTAAGGCCAAAACATGGAGCATATAACACATGCTTTTGAAGCACTAAAGAGGCAACTAAGGCAAGCATACAAGCACACCAAAGAGACTGAAATAGCATGCTAGGTGGTTCCAAGCCACTAAAATGATGCAAACAAGGCATGCTATACATTCATGCTCTTAAGGCCAACAAGCCAAATACAAAGAGGCTATATAATGCATGCTAAGATTGACCAAAACAACTTAGGACAGACCTAAAACATGGCAATATAAGCACAAAATCTTCACAAATGCAAGCCTAAAACATGCTAGAAACTAAGGCACACAATCTAGGCATGTTAAGGCATCAAAGAGGCATTACAAGGCAACTATGCTAAGCATGCATAGGGGACCAAAACCAACTTATAACACTGTCATATTAGGGCATAATAAACATAAAATGCAGCCAAGACATGCTCAACAAACAACCAAACATGGTGCGCCTTTGGAGGCCAAAACTTGCCCTTTCCAAGGACATCAAGGAGAGGGGGTGGCCCTCCCTTTTGGAGACTTCAAGGCACCATCTCCACCACTGAAATCCCTCAAGATTTCAGTGGTGGAGAGGCCCAAGCACCAAAGTCTCGGATCTCTCACAAAATAGCACAAAAAAGGCCTTTTCAAGGCCTAAGGGTGGTCAAACCTACCAAACCACCAAACACTCTTAATAAACAATAAAGAGTCTAAAAAACAGAACTTTTTTGTGTTATACACTAAGCACAAAAACAGTTCTAAGCTAGGTAAAAACAAGGTGCAAAAATGGGGTAAAAAGAGAGTTAGTGTCTCACCCTTGTAGACCCCTTCACAAAGCTTGATGTTGTTGCTTCCTTGAGCTTCAAACCAGCCAAGAACTTCAAGAATAAGCTCTGATTTTCGAGGACACCAAGGAAGGTGGAAGACTAGGTGTTTTAGTGCAATAATGTGAACCAAAACACCTAGAATACAAAAGAGAAAGAGAGAGATAGGATGTGTATCTATTTTAACCCTAAAACCAGAGCTTGGTTCTCTCTAAAAATGGCTAAGTCTCTCAAGAACTTCACCTTTGAGTCAAGAGAAGAGGCTTTTTTGTATAGGCACAAAACTTACAAGTTAAGCAAGCCTAAGGGCTCATCCCTCCATACACGTGTATGGAGGGGAGCAAAAAGTGATACAGCTGTCTAAAAATATCTGATAAAGAGCTGTACAGTAGTCGGCAGGGAAAAATGGTCATTTGCCAAAATTGACCGCCGACCGGCACAAAAGAGTGCCGACCGGCATAATATAGTGCCAGTGGCAACACCAACCAGCCGGTGGCCTCTAGCCACTGCCGGTGGTGTGTGGGGATGCCTCACAAGGCATTCCCTGCCCCTCCAAGGCAAAACACAAGTGTTTGGTGCAAAACCAGACACAGAACGGTCAAGTTCAGAGATCCTGAGGCAAGGCGCGTAGCCGAGAACTCCGGGAACTCCAAACAAACACGAACATGGATGATCACCGAGTGTTCAAGCGGTGACATCCAAGTCTTGAGGACGGTCAAAAATGGGGTGTCTACAACACCACTGGTTTGAGTTGATTGCATTCTTTTAATGCTTTTCTCACTTAATTTCAGTAAGCATAATCTCTGCAACCTCCCTCATTTCTTGACTCTTTGTTTGCTTTGAGGGTTGTTTCAACCTTAGGGTTGTTTAAGCTTGAGATTGAGGTCCATGCTTAATAGTTTAATCCTTTTTTGGGGGTTCATTATCAACGGCATGACACCTCTCTCTTGTCTTAAACTACCTTTTGTTTGACACTTCCTTCTCTTTTAGAGGACTCAACTCACCAATGGACTTAATTGGTTAAAGAATGGAAGGGCAATTAAAATGAGTAACTAAAAGTTGAAACTAAAATTGTACAAAGATAAGAATTTGATTGTGTTTTGATGTGTTCCATCGGACGTTAATTGAACACAAGGAAAATTGGGGCATTTGCCATGTTTCCTAGGTCTCCATTGTCTTTGATTATGCATGATAGGGTGAAGGCTGTGAGTCTTGTTTGTGCATTGATTAAACTTGTACACCTTGGTTCTTTAGCCATCATGCAATGAAATTGCTTGATTGATGGTCTTTGAACCAAGTGTATCACTCCTTTGAGCTTGTATTGATGATAAGGAGGGATACATAGTACAAACAAGCTATGAGAATACTCTCTCTTTGCTCTATTTGCTCTCTGTTACAGTAAGAAATGGTACATCATCAGTGGTTAGCCGGCCACTGTTCCTGGCCTGTAGGCCATCAGTGTTGGACGACAACCCTCTATTGGCCACCACTTTTGGCATGCCAGCCACCAGTGAATTTTGAGCAGAATGCTTGTAAAGCAGAGCAGAGTTGATCTGGAAGAGGAAAACCAGTGCAAGGGTTATGCAATAGAGGCTTTTGGGAGCAAACAGTGGACGTTCTTCGAGTGAAAACCGAGCATTCATTGGGCCTCCCTTGTTCCCGGGACTAGTTAGTGCATGATTTTCTTCTAGAGTGCATCCATTAGTGCTTGAAATTCTTCTAGAGTCGGGTATATTTCTCGTGCTCCAAAGTGAAAGACATGCGTAATCGGGTCCTAGCATCGGACTGCGACATAGAGGAACGGAAATAGAGTAGAGTACGGCTCAACGAAAAAAGCGCGTTTATATCGAAATCCCAAAAATTAACCTTTTCCGTGTCGTCTAAAGTGGCTATCCAATTTGTGAGTTTCTCGGCAAGAAATGGTTCCATTTGTGGAAGAAACAGTAGCTGAAATGAAGTTTTGGAGAAGAAATCAAGAAGGAGGACCTTTTGTAGAAGATAAGGCTGTAGTGGAGGCCAGTTGTCAGCTTTCTGTTGGTTTTTCACATTGGTGCCTGGCAGGCCACTAATAATAGCCAACAGGCCACTCTTGTGGCTTGCGAACTGCACCTCTGGCCGGCAACCGCCCTTTGCGACCGGCAACCTCCTTCTTCCGGCCTGCCGTCCACCTGTTTGCTGGACAGTTTTCATAGCTTGGTTTTGTCTTGGTCTTTGTGTTGTTCGGTTTTATTTTGAGTCTTTTGGTTTTTGCAAAAGTGTGTAACTGTTTTTGGTCTGTGTTTGAGTTGTATTTTGCTTTATTTATTGAGTTGTTTGTTGTATTTTTGTCATTGGTCAGCTCATTATCCGATTAAGAACATTATTCCAATGCAAGCATGTTCGGTTTCAAATTCAACTTCATGTTCTTTTTCATACAAGTATGTTATTCGTGGTGTAGTGCACATGTTGAAGAACCAAAACTCTTTTCATAAAAACTGCGAAGGTTTTATTTTGATCATGGATTTTACAAAAGAAGTACAAGTTTTAAAAGCAAAAGTAAAACATATCTCAAGCTCAAGAGGCCCTCTTTGTCTTCTTCCTTGGAGGGTACTCAGAGGCACTGTCTCCGTTGGCGCCGCTGTCAGAGCCAAACTCTGAACCTCCTCTCCGTACCTCAGAGCTGGCCTCTGTGTCATCTCCGCTCCCTGATCCTGAACTTGTATCATCGTCTCCGCTCTCAGATTTAGAATGACGACTCACTATCTCCTCAGAGGCACTGGCCTCGTCATCATCATCGCCACTCAGAATGGGCTCTGAAGGACAGCTCCGGCCTCGGACACCCATGTCCCTACCTCGACTTCGACGCTTATCTCGGCTCCGTGCTGGGGTCTGGCACTCTCATCTCCCTACTGCTGGAGGAGGTATTGCTGATGCTGATGTTGCAGCTGCCACTGGTACCCTCGGTACAGCTGGGATCTAAAAATGCATGTGTCGTCATATTAGATACAATGTCTATAGTTGCAGGATATAGTATATCAGAATGAGCGTCATGTAGAAAACAGATACAGTATGAGTACAGTGTGGCAATGCAGTGTATCAGTGTGTGAGATGGTATGAATACTACAATGGAGATGCCAATGTATTAGTGGAAATATGATAATGTGGTGCACAACATAATTAGTAATAAAATGCATGCTGAAATGGGGGAAAATACTTGAATACCGTGGAGACCAAGCAACGTCTCTCTCCTTTGCACCATGCCAATTAGAGAGGCAACTAGCTTAATGAGGCTCTCTGCATACTCCGTAGTAGGTGCCTGCAAGTGCATTTGACTGATTAATATCTTGAATAGACATATCTGAAATGGAAAATGTAGGGTGCAAATTGTAAAGTGTGGTCCATACTTGAAGTGCACCTTGAGCTCTAACATACTCGTGCCCTGTCTCTGCCGGCTTGATCGGAATTTGGTAGGCAGTCCCAGTCAGCTGCCAACATGTGAGCGTAGTAAGAATCTTCGGCCAACTGGTCATCTGCCCAATAGGAGGGGCACTTCTAGTATGGGCCCTGGTCGCCCGAGTCGGCCCACTCACCACAGGAGCTCCTGTACCCTCGCTTGCACGAACACCCGTCAGAGGAGGCATAAGATGAGTCTGGATGAATGTCGCATAATCACCCTCTGCTCTGAAGAAGTTCGCATCTAGGCCTGCCATGAATTGAATAATAGCCTCAACTGAGAGGCTATTTACTGTCCTTATAGACGCTGGGAGTGGCATGGAGATAATTGGAACGGGTGAGCCTACGGTTTGATGTACAACCGCTCGCTCAGAAACCAAGCCAGGCAGACTGGGCCCTCCAGTAGAATCTGAAAGCGAGAGGTATCGTTGCCCAGGGCTGCCATGTGATCTGCAAACAAAGAATGTACAGATCGTTAGTTGCCGTCAATTGCCAAAGTATGAATCAGAGTAGTATTAAGGCAAAAATGACTGTGAGTTTCGGGTTACCTCGTCGGCGACCACTGTATCGAATAGCGGTGGAAGAAGGAGAATGTCATATCCTCATGCTTCGGCACCAGCATCGGAAGTCGTATCATTGCAAGTATGGTACTATGGGGAATCTCCTCCATAGGCTCTGGAGCAAGGGCTGAAAATATGCGTAAACCTATAACTGCAAAGGAAAGGGCAACAGTGTTATCAATAGTATTAATAGATATAGAAAGTGCAATAGATACAGAGAGTCAACAGTGCAACAGATACAGAGAGTGTACAGTGTCAATAGATATAGAAAGTGCAAAATAGAAAGCATAGAGCATGAACAGATATAGAAAGTGTAAAGTAGAAAGCACAGGTGTTGAACAGATATAAAGCAGAAAATGTGAAGTAGAAAGCATAAGTGTAAAGTAGAAAGCAGAGTGCATACCTTCCAGGTTCGCCAATAGCATCCGAATGCTCTCTCCTTATGCGGGAAGTGGAGCTCATGTAGCCGTAAAGTGTGGCGAGGCCAGTTCTGCCTCAGTCATAGAATCGGACCCGGTGTACAGTCATTAAGGCGCTCAGTAAATATAATCCTATGGTGTTCCACCTGATTGCAAACAAGGTGGTATCGAGGAGGAACATCAGGAAGCCTATAGTATATTGCTCCATCTCCTCCAGGATCACTGGTTCGCTCTCGCAGAAATGCTCAGAAAACCAGCTAGACCGCATCATCGTTGGTCTGGATATAGGTGGGCCCCCTCCGAATAGAAAGATCCAAGCTGCTCTCACTTGTCCATGTCCGTGTCGAAGGGGATCGGATTACGCCTTACACCTAAGCCTGTCAACATGAGAAGTCGTAAGGAGTCATCGTCATCTCCCTAGTAGAATAGAAGTGGAAAGAATCGGTGGTGTCCACCACCTCTCCACCAATGCTCCGAGAAGGGGTTGACTCATTATGAGGCGTGAAGTTCAGAGTAAAAAAGGTCGAAGCTAGCCTCGTTGACAATATCGTGAACCCCCGCGAGGAGCTCGTAACCGCAGTCCCTGGCCGTTGCCGCTCCATATCCCCTGTAGGCACGTGAGTCTCCCTGTGACAAACAAGAGTGAATTAGATGAAAGACAGTGATAAATGAGGTTTTAGAAGAAATGCAATTTGAGGGAAGGCAGAAATACATGAAAATAGAGTTTTTACCTTTATGGCGCTGTAAGAAAGATGAGAGTCTGGCTCCTTCAGCAGAAGGTCCTCTGACACGCCACGTGCAAAGTCGCTAAAGTGCTTGATGCCTCCGGGCGATAATATATGTGCACAGAAATGATATGTCTTTGGATCGAAGGGCCGAATTCCCAGTGGTAATGGCTCAGGCTCGAGTCCCGGAGCGAACTTTGCCTTCAAGTTAGCTGCAATACCCTCCGCCGCTAGCTCCTCAACCTCAGCATCCGGTGATGGTGGAGGCTGAACCTCGGGAGGAACCCCGTCATGTGGAATATCGTCTACCATCTAGGAAAGTAGGTGAAAAGTGGGTGAAAAATGGAGAAAAGAGGGAAACTTGGAAAAAGTTAACCCTAGGAGAGAGAAAATGGGGAAAAAAAAGTCAAAACCTGGGAAAGTTCACGAAACCTGAGAGAAACTCGAGGGGAACAAGCCTAAAGTGGTGAAAATGCAGGAAAAAGTGACGAAATCAAATTCTGTTCGGTTCAAAACGTAGAGAATCAAGAGGGTTTTATGGAAAAAGTTTGCGTGGGGCGTTGGAAAATGCATGTAAAGCACAAATCTAGAGAGAGGAAGCACCTAGAGAGAGAGAGAGAGGGTTTTTTGTCAAGGATTTGTGAGGAAATGAAGTATGGAAGTGTATATTTAAAGATCCATGTGTGAAAAGACAAAATTGCCCCGATCTGGCACGGGTGGCCGGCAGGCCACATTTGGATGGCAAGCACAAATGGTGGCCGGCGGCTTCCCCTTGTAGCCGGCAGGTGGCCGGTGGTCCTCACTTGAGTCACGATACTATTTTGTGCCTCTATTCCTCGAGAAGTGTATGGAAGGTTCATTATTGGTTTAGATTGGTTCTAAGGGATCTCGAAACTGTGTTCTGGCACGCAAACGTTCTCCACTTACCAAGATGAATGCGGCCACTTACCAAAATGAATGCAGTGTACCCTTTTTGAGCATCTTGTAACGTCTCCGGGAGGTAAGTCGGAAGTTGTTGTTGAACATTACTTTTGTTCGTTCTGTCAAATTTCGTTTTTGTTCTCTTTTGTTGCGTCGAATATGCGTTTTCACATACAGTTGGGTTGCACGCATGCCCTACATTGTTCATGATTCATGCATTGAGTATGCTTGCATAGAATATGCTTTCAATTCCCATTGTACATCGGTTTCCTATCTTGCATGGAACATGCATTATCATTATGTTGAGTTGTCATCTTGTTCACTTTGTGCATTTATCGCACTTGTTCACTTCATACCTTGTTTTATTATCTCTGTGAATTTCGTCTTCCGAGGCTGAGGCCTTCCTGGGGGAGAGATAATCTTACTTAACTTCTGATTGTTTGATTGTTCCTTCGTTGACTTGTTTAAATCAGTTAAAAACAGCTGGTGCACCTGTTTGTTCACACCACATTTCCTCATCTCGCGTGCGACGCGTTAGGATTGTTCAAATTGGTTAAAAACATCAGGTGTGCCTATTTGTTCACACCACCTTTCCTCCTCTTGCGTGCGACGCGTTAGGATTGTTCAAATCGGTTAAAAATAGCAGGTGCACTTGTTTATTCACATCATCCCTCCTCCTCTTGCGTGCGATGCATTAGGATTACAATTCAGTTAAATATAGTAGGTGCGCCTGTTTGTTCACACCACCTTTCATTCTCTCGCGTGTGACGCGTTAGGATTGTTCAAATCGGTTTAAAACAGCAAGTGCGCCTGTTTGTTCACACTACCCTTCCTCCGCTCATGTGCCGCACGTTAGGATTATTCAAATTGGTTAAAAATAGTAGGTGCGCCTGTTTGTTCAAACCACCCCTTCTCCTCTTGCGTGCGATGTGTTAGGATTGCAAATCAGTTAAAAATAGCAGGTGTGCTTGTTTGTTCACACCACCCCACCTCCTTTTGCGTGCGATGCATTAGAATTGTTCAAATCGGATAAAAACAGTAGGTGCACCTGTTTGTTCACACCACCTTTCCTCTTCTCACGTGCGACACGTTAGGATCTCGAGTCCTCGGCTAAAAACAGCAGGTGCACCTGTTTGTTCACACCACCTTTCCTTCTCTCGCGGACGACGTGTTAGGATCTCGAGTCCTCGGTTAAAAATAGCAGGTGTGCTTGTTTGTTCACACCAACCTTTCCTCCCTTCGCGTGTGACGCATTAGGATTGTTTTCCTTGGTTAAAAATATCAAGTGCGCCCGGTGTTCACACCACCTTTCCTTTTTTCGCGTGAGATGCGTTGGGATTGCTTTCCTCGATTTTAAAAAAACTTCCAGTGCGCCTAGAGTACCATTTTTTCACCCTCTCTGTGCGAGGTGCAATTTGGGTTTGGAATCTTTTTCGTTCTCCCTATGTGAGACATTGCTTGGCTTACATTTTGTTACATCCTTTCTACGTGTGACGTAGTTTGGTTTGTGCTTTTGTTGTCTCAATCGTATGAGACGTGCTGATTTATTAGCATCTTTCCATGTGAGACATGGCCTGATTCGTTTTGCTTTAATTTATGTTGCATTGCTTTGTTTCATTGCATGATTATAAGTTATTTTTCTTGCATGTGATTTGCTCCTTGCCACTGAACTATGCTGGTTTGATTCTTTGCAAAAGGATACGTAGGTAGCTAACAAGCGCAACCATTTACTTTGTGTCTTGTTTGTTTTGCCCAAGTCTTATAGCCTTGTCAAAATGGGTTGTCTTCGGGCTTTGACATTCACTCACGTCATTTCATGACTTTGAGTTTTGCCAAAGAGGGCAACTGTAGACATCCTATTTTTGACTGCCCTTACGACTTGGACATCATCACTTGCACACCCAATGATGAATGTATATGCTTGTCAAGTGCTTGAAAGTCCTCCACGGAATGCCACAGCTCTAAGCCTCAAAACCCTGCAAACCTTGTGCCTTGTTTTTGCACCAAAACCCCAGCCTTTCAAACCTAAAAAACTTGGGACCTGTTGTAGACACCTCATTTTTTACCTTCCACAAGACTTGGACATCATCGCTTGTGCACTCGATGATTATGACTGCATGTGCTTGTTTTGGTGCCCGAAGTCCTCGGCGGAATGCCTTGCCTTTGAGCCTTTAAGCCCTATCCATTCTATGTCTTATTTTGGACCAAAACCCTAGTGCTTCAAATCTCAAGACCCTAGGACCTGCAGACCTCCTATGGTGGGCTGTCAGCCACCTTTTGTGGGCTGTCGACTACCTTTGTGCCCTGCCATCCAATGGTGTGGCCTGTCGGCCATTATTGGTGGCCTGCTAGCTACATTAGTGGCTTGCCGGCCATTAGTGTCTTTTTTTAGATATTTTGTTGACAGTTGTGCCAGCTATTGGCACAATTGGTTGCATCTTCCTACACGTGTATGAAGGGATATATCTTAGCCAAATGCATGTTTTTCTATATATAGGGGGTCTCCTCCCCCATTTTTGAGGGTCAGAATTTTTGGAGCAAAAATTATCCCTCTCTCTGTTGCATGTTTGTGCATAATAGCTTAGACACACCACACTTTTGCCTACACCTCCATAACCAAAGTGGTTCATCTTTGAGATGAGGTTCCTTGAGGACTTCTTGGAGCTCTAGAAGGTGGTTTTAGCTTGAATTGTTGTCTAAAGTTGGTCTTCCTTTCAAGAGGTATAACACTTGCCTTTTTAACTTGCTTTGCATACTTGTTTTTTTATCTTTCTCCCACTGATTTTGGGCTGTTTTTGGGCTATAAAAACTCTATTTTTGTGGGCTAAAATTAGTGGTTGTAGGCCATTTAAAGTAGGGGGTGGTTTACCTTTCTTTCTTCCTTGTTTGTAAGGCCTTTCCACATTTGTTTCCCACTTTCAAATCATATTTTTTGGGCTTTTGAACACTGAATTTCAAAGTATTTTTAGTAGTGAAATTCATGTTTTGAAGTCCAAATTTGGAGGGGTAGCCTCCCCTCCTTGTGCCTTGTTTGCTAGCCTAGTTAGCTCTATGTGTTAGCTTAATTTTTTAACCTTTTATAGCTTAATTCTAGCATGTTTTAACCTCTGTTTTGGACTGTCTTGCCTCTTTTTTTGGCTGGTTGTTGCATTTGAGTCTTGTTTTGCATGTTTCTAGTGTAAGTGTCCTCACAAGCTTTGTGTTTTATGCCTTTTAGACACCATTGGTTTGAGTTGATTGCATTCTTTTAGTGTTTTTTCTCACTTAATTTCAGCAAGCATAATCTTTGCAACCTCCTCATTTCTTAACACTTTGTTTGCTTTGAGGGTTGTTTCAACCTTAGGGTTGTTTAAGCTTAAGATTGAGGCCCATGTTTAATGGTTTAATCCTCTTTTGGGGGTTCATTATCAACGGCATGACACCTCTCTCTTGCCTTAAACTACCCCTTGTTTGACACTTCCTTTTGTTTTAGAGGACTCAACTCACCAATGGACTTAATTGGTTAAATAATGGAAGGGTAATTAAAATGAGTAACTAAAAGTTGAAACGAAAATTGTGCAAAGATAAGAATTTGATTGTGTTTTGATGTGTTCAATCGGACGTTAATTGAACACAAGGAAAATTGGGGCATTTCATACTCAAAGTGATGAAATGTGCCAAGTTTCCTAGGTCTCCATTGCCTTTGATCATGCATGATAGGGTGAAGGTTGTCAGTCTTGTTTGTGCATTGATTAAACTTGTACACCTTAGTTCTTTAGCCATCATACAATGAAATTGCTTGATTGATGGTCTTTGAACCAAGTGTATCACTCATTTGAGCTTGCTTTGATGATAAGGAGGGATACACAATACAAACACCCTGTGAGAATACTCTCTCTTTGCTCTATTTGCTCTCTGTTGCAGCAAGAAATTGTGCATCATCAGTGGCTGGTTGGCCACTGTTCCTGGCCTGCAGGCCATCAGTATTGGACGACAACCCCCTATTGGTGGCCGGCCGGCCACCAGTGAATTTTGAGCAGAATGCTTGTGAAGCAAAGTAGAGTTGATCTGGAAGAGGAAAACAAGTGCAAGGGTTATGCAACAGAGGTTTTCGGGAGCAAATAGTGGATGTTTTTCAGGTGGAAACCGAGCATGCATTGGGCCTCCCTCGTTCTCGGGACTAGTTAATTAGTTTAATTATTAATTAGTTAGTCATAGTTATGTTGTATCTAATTAAAGTGTTGTAATTATTTAATTAGTTAGCTAATTTAATTAGTTGCTTTGTAATGAATTAGTTAATATTGTTAGCTAATTAGCTCTGTATTGTACTTATTTAATTAGTTTAGATAGCTAGCTTACTTATTCAAGTTTTGTAATAATTAGTTAAGTAGTTTACCTTAGCTAGTTTATTCATTCGGTCCCTCCTGCACGAGGGCATCAATGTTGTAATAATGTGTATGTCTTCCAACCCTACGTCTTTCTCTTTTTTATTTATCTGCTTTTGATGGTTAGATTAGGGGCACCACGTTTCAATTAGCATATCACAAGTTTTCATCCATTCATTTGTCTTGCATACACCGAGGCTCGGTTCATCATTCAAACTTGCATTGTCGTTTATTACCTCGTTGAATACGTGTTTAAATGCATGCAATGAAATTGTTACAAATAACATGTTAAGTAGCTGAGCCTACTTTAGTTGCATTATTGCATGCGTTGCATTAGCCATCTTGTGTAGTTAGGTATCATGCATATTTTTCTAACTTTTTTGTTTTATCTTACCAAATCCACCACCTTCAGCAAACAGTTGAAACCACACAGCAAGACGCTGCTCATCAGGCCGAGGTTACAGCACGCTAGGCTGAGGTCATCAATAGGCTGCAACGATAACGACCACAGCAAGCAGCGACTTCTGTATGTCATGCACTTTTTACGGGTATCCCACACTCGGAGCCACAGTCCATGCTGCTAATGCCCAGGCTGAGAATCAGGGCAATCTGGTAGACCTCTTCCCACCATAAGCCTCCAAAGCGCTTGTGTACCAAACTGAGGCGCCGTTTGAATTTGAAGTTGACCTGAATGTATTTAAGGTCAACAAGCTGGAGAAGCTTTTTAAGCGGGCATAGGGTGTTAACTCAATCCCCAACATCGAAGATGGATATACTGATTCTGCAGTAACCTTGCCAGATCGGTTCAAAATGCCACACATCGATCGGTTTGATGGCTCTGGAGACCCCATGGTTCATCTTCGGCTGTTCTCAGACATTCTGCGGCTGATGGGCCTAACCAGATTGCATAAACTCTCACTCTTTGGCCAGACCCTGTCGGGTATAGCCGCCATCTGGTACGCAAAGCTGGAGGATTCTGTGAAGCAGAGTTGGGAGGAAATGGCTGAGGCCTTTATTGCACAGTACTCCTACAGTACCCAAATCGAGGTCACAACCTGTGATCTCGAAGTAACACGCCAGGAACCAAAGGAGGGCTTCTCAAAATTCGTGACAAGGTGGAGGGCTAAGGCTTCAATGATGACTACACGACCGTCAGAGAAAGACCAGATAAGGATGGTAGTCCACAATCTACATGGGAAATTGTTGCAGAACATGATAGTCCTACCTTTGTTCACATTCACCAAGCTCCATGAGATGGGAATCCAGATTGAAGACGCCATGAAACGGGGGTTGATAACTGATGAGAATGAGCAGGCCAAGAGGCTTTTTTTGCGCAGTTCCAATGCAACCACTAGTGGAAGCACAACTGCACGGCCATCTGATGTGAGTGTTGTCATCACCACAACGAAGACCGTCAATCCTTTCGCCAGTACAACCCCGCAAACTTCAAAAAACCAGGCCTGATCCCAGAGGACCTTTACCCTACTCTACATGCCTTTATCACAAACCTTGAGGATGCTGATCAAAAAGAGGCACCTCAAGTCGTTAGAGCCTCTGCACTACCTGATCCTCTCCCACCGAAACACAACTGAGCTAAGTACTGTGCGTTTCACCAGCAGCACGGTCACGACACCGACCAATGCTTCAGGTTGCGTCATGAGATTCAAGATCTCATTGACAATAAGGTGATCGCACCACCCTAAAAGCCAAATGTAACCACCAACCCTCTCTCGGCCCACAATCAAGTTCCCCCTCCTCACAACTTAAACCTAATCCATACACTGGCCCTCCCCTATGATCCTAACGTATATATTACCCCTTCCCACCTACCTAGACCGATCATGTTCATTCCTGAAAGCATAGATTTGTGCATGATGGGCATGTCCACACTTCAACCTAAACCCGTGGTGGTGACAGTGGTAAAAGAAAGGAAGCTGGCCTTAGTGGAGAGTATGAGTCCGTTGCCTGAGTGCTCTGAGGGCTTGTCTGAGGGGGTGTACAATCTGTGCTGCTACATTGTGCCAGTTGATCAAGTCAAGTTGGAAGTAGTATTGCCAACAGCAGTGGAGGTCAGTGTGGTTAGAGAGGATGGCCCGAGCCAAGGTTTGAATGATTTGGCAGAATTAGAGGAGGACTTAGACGATCTGCAGTTCTACGATGAACAAGATCAAGGGGACGTGCAGATTGACTAGTTTGATTTGAATGGGTCGACGGACAACTCATGGTGGTTAAGTGATGAACCTGACAGGGAGGAAGGAACTGAACCAAAAGTTGAAGGAAAGAGAGCTGGAGTTGCTGTAGTGGCCGGAATGGTCGAGAAAAAGGGAAAACTGCTGGAGAACACCGGTGTGAATGATTCAGCTTAGGAACTGGACGTCGTGAGTACTGCTAATACAGAACAGGAAGCCGTGTTGAAGCGGTTTGAACAAGAGAGGGTTCAAGACAAACAGAAAGTTGGAATGGCCCAACACCCTACGGGGGATATTTCTGATGTAAGAATGATCAGAACGGAACTAGACAATTGTTTGTCGATTGAAGGAGGGGTATGGTGGGAGGACGATGATTTACTTTTGGCCCACACCGACGAAGATTGGGGTGGATGCCTGCCAGACAACACGTGGTACGCTGAAGAGATAGACCATATGACTAGAAGTGGGCGGTATTCCAAGCCACCGCACTTGGACCAAGCTGAGGCCTCTAGGAAAGATAGAGAAGTTGAGAAGAAGAAAGAGAAGCAGTTGGAGGAAGAGGCAGTGCTGAAACAACTGAAGAAAATCCAAACAGATATCTCAATCTGGGGGTTGCTCATGGCTTCTCGAGTGCATCAATAGGCTGTATTATCAGCAATGGACAAAGCCAAACTGTCCATTGACACCACCCTTGAACAACTTGTGGGATTAGTTTTCCCAGGTGATGCCAGTCTAACCTTAACCTTCTTGGACAAGGAACTGTCGTCGGAAGGCTCAGCACACAACAAACCTTCGTACATATCTGTTGAGTGTAAAGAAAAATGGGTGCCAGTGATGTTGGTCGATACTAGGTCAGCTATAAATGTCTATCCGTCTCGTACAGCTTATGCCATCGGTCTATAACCAGCAGATTTCGTGCCTATAACCCAAGTGATTCGGGCATATGATAATACAAGCAGGGAGGTGATGGGCACATTACAAATCCAAGTTCAGGTGGGCCCAACTCAACAGGACATCGAGTTTCATGTCCTAGACGTCCCGGCCACCTTCAACTTGCTGCTAGGAAGACCTTGGCTACAACTTGTGAAAGCAGTCTTCTCTACCCTCCACCAAATACTAAAATACCCTTATGGGAAGGGAGTGGCTATTGTGTTTGGGAATTCGTCCATACATCCTTCGCTAGAGGTAACTACACTAGTGTTAGAAATTGACCATGGCGAGGAGGATGTATTCCTTTCAGGGTTCACTTTGGCCGATGCCCGGCAGTGTAGAACATCTTGGATGCTGATGAGGGCCTGTATGTCAGCGCTTAATCAATCTATTTCATGAACAAGCTCCAACATGTGCCAGGAATGGGGTTGGGAAGAAGTGGCCGGAAAAGCATCACAACATTGGCCGATGTGCCGCATAATCCGCATGCCTTTGGTCTTGGCTATATGCCCACTAAAGAGGATTGGGCCAAGAAAAAAGAAGAGATGACAGGCAGAGCTAGAGCCAAGCAGGCCGGGAAATGCTATGAGCTTGTTCACAGGCTGATCCGGGGAACAGTAATTGGTTATTTTGTTCGGGAGGGTAAAGACTTCTCATTTTACGGCTTTCCCGAGCCTTGGATGAATTCTGCGAAGCAGCGTGTCCCTAGCTTCGAAATCTTCTTTGACTTGCAGCTGTAAGACAGTGACTATAGCGACCCCGGTCTTTTCCCATTTGGTTGTTGCATCCGGACTTAGGTTCCGTAGATCCTATTGTTATATAGATGTTGTTGTCGTCCTTTAATTCCTTATTTCTGAGTTATGGGATGCATTGAGCAGGTTGTTATAGGTTGGTAGTGTTTGGGAGCAAAGGGTTGCTGCCAGAATTTTGACCCTTCGCTCGAGCGAGCAGTTCGTCGCTCGAGCGAGCTCTTTGTTATTGGTCCGTCGCTCGAGCCAGGGTTTCTTCGCTCGAGCGAGCGGCTGCGTCTAGGTATAGACCTGAGAGCTGTGTTTCTTGGCTCGAGCGAGTTGGTTTGTTCTTCGCTCGAGCGAGTGTTCCGTCGCTCGAGCGTGCGTCTGGTTGCAAACCTGAGGGTTTGAGTTTTTGGCTCGAGCGAGCAGTTTGTCGCTCGAGCGAGCTTCTGGGTTGTTGGCTCGAGCGAGACATTCTTGGCTCGAGTGAGGGTTTTCTGTGTCTGGTCGCTCGAGCGACCAAGTCTTCGCTCGAGCGAGCCTGCTTTATTTAAATAGGCAGTAGCAGTTTTTAAAACACTTTTTCATCCTCTTTTTGATTCTAGAACCCTAGGTCTGTGTTTTCTCTCTCTCCACTCACCTTCTCTCTTAGGTTTGATCTACTTAGAGTGTATTTCTACCCTAGGTCCTTTGTTAAAAAGATAGAGTGGGTCGAGGGCTTCGTTTTAATCTGAGCAATAGTGGATTTGGAGCACCTTGGGTTTCCGCCATCTTCTCCATTTGAGTTCTTCGCTTCGAGGTAGGGATTTCCTACTCCATATTATAGGTTTTGACCTAAGTTTTTGGTATTTTTGATATGTTGGTGTCGTTTAGTAATTTTGGGAAAACTAGGGTTTGTATTATAATTTGAGAAATAGGGAATTGTTTATATATTAAATTCCTTATGATTGTGAATTATGAAAAATGACATTGGTAGTGTCAGGTTGATTAAAATTGAACCTTAGGGTTAATTTTGAGGAAAGGGGGAAAAACCCTAGTTGTTATAATAAATTAATTTGTATAATTAATTTTGGGAAAAATACAGAATTGAGTTTAATTCATGAAATTGGGGGATTATGAGATAAATGGTGTGGTTGAATAGTTTAATCACTCACTTATGAAAATGTTGAGTTTACATTTGTTGTTACATTTATTTCCTGTTTAGAAATAACTGTTTTGGGCTATCGGTGGAGGATAGTCGTGATTGTTGTAGACATTGCATGTTGATTAGGGAAAACTGAAACTAATCACATTGAATGAGTCATTGAAATTGACAGTTGAATTAATACAGCGAATTTGTGTATTGATTGAATATTGTGTATGACAAGTGTTTAATACATTGTATATGCATATTGTTTGGGAGGCGATAGGGGATGTACTCCATGGTTTGAAGGAAGATAGGGGATGGACTCTCAAACCTGTTTAGGAGGAGAAAGGGGATGGACTCCATTAGTACAGCAAATCTGTGTACTTATTGATGTATAGAAGTGTATTAGTACATCATATATGTGTACTTATTGAATTATGGAAGTGTTTTGGTGAGCCTTAGTCTCATTTTATAATGTGGCCAGGTTCTGAGCCATGTTTGTATAAATGGAAAGTTGAATAAATAATGGAAAGTGAAACGTATCAAGGACTTAATGGTCATGAAACTGTATGATGATGAAATTGACATTGTTGTGTTAACCATCTATTGAATGCTATTGCTTTAGTCAATTCTTATATTTGGTTTAGTATATTTCTACTGGGCTGTGGCTCACCCTATACGGGAACATCATTTTCAGGTCCAGGTGATATGCTACCTCCAAGGACTTAGCTTGGGAGGATTTTGAGTTGAAGACTCTTTCTTTTAGTTAGCTAGTTTGTTATTTTGATGTTACATGTAATTACAAGCCAAGGGCTTAACCTGTAGTTGAGTTAGTACTCATTTCTTTTATGTCCAAGTATTGGCTTGGAAAGATGTAAGCCCGTAGGGCATTTACTTTCGTTATTACATGTAATGTTTTTTTTTAAGAATACTCTGATGAATGGAATAATAATTTATTTTCTTATGTCGATGCATGTCAATATTGTATGTATTTTGGGTTAAATTTTGAGGGCGTTACAGTGACGCCGAGGAACAGGCCGAACCAACTGTTGAAGTTGAACAGAGCATAAAAAATGACTTAGACAATAGCAAACTGGGAGTAGGGGCAGCACTAGCATGTCTTGTTTCAGATCCTTCAGCCAACTCAGAGAGCTTGGGGGATAACCTTACCATCTCCATGATAGGGGACCAATCGGGTGTGAACCCGTCTAGCAGCATTTTGGATGCATCTGAAGCACCATCTCTCGTTTGGCAACTGGAGGAGGGCTACATGTCTAGTTCTAAGTCGGGTAGTGAGCCAGAATCTAATTCCACAGAGTCTATTCGGTTCTTCTGAGTCTGAGTCCGGTATTCCTGGGGGTGACAAGTCTATACTTGTGTGCACATGAATTAAGTGTTTCAATCCTTGTAACTTAGTCTATACTTGTGTGCACATCACATAGTAATATAACTAATAATTGGAATAAGAGCATATAATGTAAATAAGAATCACATCATGATTAGTAGAGGCCGATCTTTGATCGGGAGAGGGGGGTGCTCAATGCATAACCTTCCCCTCTCGTACCTAAGTTATCGAGCAGAGATAACTTTGGTGATGACGGATTAATGGCCTTTGGCACGAGTCTTGGGTTTCCTAAATTTCCCAAAAATATTTAGGTAGCGACTCTGAAATCTGGCAAATTAGTCTATTTTTGGCATTTTATTCAAAATATCAATTTTTTAAAAAGATTTTCCGGATTTGGACTCTTTGGTGTTTATCTATTTCACATTGCACTTGTGAAATTAGATTCAAAAGCACAAGTAAAGTCTGAACTGTAGGGCTTCCCATCTTCCAAAAGGAGCGCGAAAATGCAGTAGTGCTCTTAAGCCGTGTGATCATTGCCTTCATGGAAAACAACATCGAGTATCATTCAGTTCAATGAGGTAGAGGAAATCAGAATTACTCAACATGGTTTAATCGGATATTTGTGGCCCTATAGAAGTGGAGTCACTTGGCGGCTGTAAGTATTTTCTAACTTTTATTGATGATGCATCAAGGGAATTGTGGGTATATTTCTTGAAGACAAAGGATGAGGTATTCCAATATTTTTAGCAGTTCTATGCGATGGTGGAAAGAGAGACCGGAAAGAAGTTGAAATGCCTTTGCACAGACAATGGTGGCGAGTACACTTCTAATGCTTTTAAAGCATATTGTGCCAGTAGAGGTATCCGACACGAGACAATAGTTTTCGGTACCTCATAACACATTGGTGTGGCAAAGAGGATGACCTGCACTATTGTTGAAGGAGTCAGATGCATGCTAAGAATGGCAAAGTTGCCAAAGTCATGCTGGGCTGAAGTTGCCCGTACAACCTATTATCTCATCAACAGGTCATTTTCAGTCTCGTTAAATTTTGCGATACTTGAGGAAGTCTAGTCCAAAAGAAAAGTATCATATTCTCACTTGAAATTCTTCGAGTGCAAGGCATTCGCACACATCTCCAAGGAAAATAGACAGAAGCTAGATGACAATTCCATTCCATATATATTTGTGGGATATTCAGATGCAACATTTGGGTACAAGTTATGGGACCTAGTTAACAAGAAGATGTTTAGGAGCAGAGATATTATGTTCCATGAAGACTAGACCATAGTAGATTTTGAGAAGTCTGCAAAGTCTGGAGTTATCATCACTCCAGACTTGTTTCCATCTCCAGAACCCTCTAACATGCTAGAGTCGATGAAGCACAACAAGAAGTGCTAGAGTTGTAGGATCCAATGCCAGAAGATGAGGATCCAGAAGAAATAGATAAAGACCTAGATGAAGAGGGTGTTGAATAGAGGAGCAACCCTATCCATCAGAGGCAACTGGGCCTCAGCTGCGAAGATCATCAAGAGAATTTGTGCTATCGACCAAATATCCCGCTTCTCAATATATTCTAATTACTGATGAGGGGGAGCCCCGAGAGTTTTTTGGAAGCAAAGAGTCGTTCAGAGAAAGACTACTGGATGCAAGCCATGAAGGAGGAGATGAGTTCTTTGCAGAAGGACCACACTTATGAGTTTGTTTCACTTCCAAAGGGCAGGAAGGCATTGAAAAACAAATGGGTGTACAAATTGAAGAGAGATGGCAGCGGAAAACTATTTCAACATAAAGCTCATTTGGTTGTCAAGGGTTTTGGGCTGAAGAAAGTAATTGATTTTGATGAGATCTTCTCCCGAGTTGTAAAGATGACTTTCGGTCGAGTAGCCTTGGGATTAGCAGCTCGCTTGAATCTATAGCTAGAACAGATAGATGTCAAGACTGCCTTTCTCCATGGTGACTTAGAGAAAGAGATCTATATGGAGCAGCCATAAGGATTTGAAGTGAAAGGAAAAGAAAATCTAGTCTGCAAATTGAAGAAGAGTCTCTATGGCCTGAAGCAGGCGCTGAGACAATGGTACAAGAATTTTGATTCATTTATGGTGGATCACGAGTACAAAAGAACAGTAGCAGACTAGTATGTATATTTCTGAAGGTTTTTGGATAGAAACATTATTATCCTACTATTGTATGTTGATGATATGCTGATCATCAGACATGATATTGCTATGATCAACAAGTTGAAAAAGGATTTGTCGCCATATTTTGATATAAAGAATTTAGGCCTAGCATAGTACATTTTGGGCATGAAGATTGTTTGTGATAGGAAAGCCAAGAAGATGTGGCTGTCACAGGAGAAATATGTTGAATGGGTGATTGAAAGGTTCAGCATAAAAGATGCCAAGCCAGTCAACACACTACTGGCCAACTATTTCAAGGTGACAAAGCGTTCGTGTCCCATGACCAGCTTTGAAAGGAAAGAAATGGAGGCAATCCCTTATTCCTCCGCAGTAGGAAGTTTGATGTATGCAATGGTGTGTACCCGACCAGATATAGCTCACGCAGTTGGCGTTGTAAGCAAATTCCTTGCCAATCCAGGAAAAGAGCATTGGGAGGTGATCAAATGGATTCTTTGGTACTTGAAGGAAACTTTAAAGATGTATCTATGTTTTGGGGGAGCTAAACCAATTTTGAAGGGATTTATAGATGCCGATATGATGGGTGATCTTGACGGTAGAAAATCTACATCAGGATTTCTGTTCACCTTTGCAGGGGAGTTGTTTCATGGTAGTCCAAACTACAAAAAATGTATGCTTTATCTACAATAAAGGTAGAGTACATTGCTACCGTAGATGCTAGAAAGGAAATGTTGTGGTTGAAGCGATTTCTCCAAGAATTGGGTCTACAGCAGGAAGAGTACAAGGTACATTGTGATAGTCAGAGTGCAATTGATCTGAGTAAGAATTTCATGTACCATTCACGTACAAAGCACATTGATGTCTGGTATCATTGGATACGAGAAGTGATGGAAAAACAACTGATAAATCTGGTGAAGATTCACATGGACAAGAATCCTTTTGACATGATGACCAAGGTTGTCACCAGAGACAAACTGGAAGTTTGCAAAATCTGGCCGGGATGGACTTCAAGTGAAAAGTCAATTATCCATATGGGTGTGGAGGGGAAGAATTGTTAGCTCCAGCCCACATGGAGGAGTTAATGAAGGTTGGCTCCAAGTCAAGCAGTAGGAGGGAAGAGGGTAGGTAACTGACCAGCTCAATAACTCTTTTTCTTGACTTTGTTTCCCTTTCCTCTTGCATATATAGATGTTGAGAGGAAGAGAAGATATAGGAAACACAGAGTGTGTGTTTGTATAATCTGAGTGAGTGAGAGTGCTATAGAGAGAGAGTGAACTCTCCTCGAGATAATTTTATAGTGAATATCTCTCCTCGTGGACGTAGGTTATTGCCAAACCACGTAAATATCTTGTGTCTCCTTTCTGTGTGTGTGTGATTGATTTTTGGGTATGTCTAATCCCGACAGGCTGGGCTTGGTTTTTCTCTGAGCTTGTTCACAATGAAAGTTCAAGTTTTAGTTCCCAGCCCTTTTGATTAAAAAGTTGGGTTCAAGCTATTGTTAGGCATATCTTGGTGGGATAGCGAACGTGACACTCTTGAGCCTGATAATCCTTTGCTACTTGCTGATTTAGAGCAATATTTATTAGACTTGACTTAACTCTAACCTGCTATTGATTAAATAGTTAATGACAGTTGTTTGAGATTAAATTAATCCTGTTATGGTAAAACTAGGTGTTAAGGCATCTCCTATTGACGATGCTTTTGCATCTTAAAATAGAGGTAGGATTTTCATTATTATGTTCGTAATTGCTGCCAATATCTGATGTATGACTTGCAAGTCACATATATTTTGGATTGTTGACTCATATGACCATTGTTTTATTCTTTCAATACTAGGAAGTAATTTATCTTAGGCTGAGTAGCTGCCATATTAGCCTCATGCTTTCTTCAGTTTGGGCACAATTCATCTATTCTGCAAATATGCCTGGCAAATATGAAGCAATTGCTCATATATGCAGCCTAGTGTTGCTGTTCTCTCGTGGCAAGGTAATTGTTGATTTGTATTTGGTTTTACGGTTTATTCTGATGTTCCTTTTTTTTTTTTCTAGAATATTATTTGGGTTGTGGAAGTTTCATCTATGTTCATAACACATCTCCATCACAATTTCTATTAAAATCCCAAACAAGGAGGTTTAGTTTCTGAATTTGTTTGGCCTCCCCTCGACCCTTATAGAGACTTGGTTTGCGCCATACAACTCATCTAGTCTTTAGAACTAATTAATGTTATCGTGTAGATTTGGCTTCGATCAGTTTTGTTAACAGCATGTATGCGTATTTACATGTTGTCTTGGTTCCCCTGCTTTTCTTTCTTTACCCCATTTTTTTCCTCATTTACTCTTTCCCTCGTCTTTTTCTCTCTTTAGTCTTCCTCTTATTCACTCAACAACACATGTCTTGATATTGCTATGATTTACATTTACATTGTGCTTTCATTCATCTGTGATTCATTACATCTTTAAGTTTCATATCATTTAACTTTGTAATAATTTGCCTTTGTTATAAGAGAAACCGTATAACAGCTTCTTTTTCTTCTTCCTCTTTTGTAGTATTTTAACAATTATTTATATGTATTTGATAAAAAATTATTACAAATCATCCCGACCAACCATTGTTTGCCAGGTGGGAGTTGTTCTACTGCCATCTTTTTGCCCTCCTGGTTGCCAGAAAACAAGTGCCATGGTAGCTTTCTAGGCTATTGTGGAACTTCCTTTATCAGATATAGTTCCCCATGAGATCTGTGATTTGGAAATTCATTCATTGGATCATCAGGCATGTTAAATTTGATTTTCCATGACATGTGGTAATCTGGTAGTCTATGGTAGATTTTGTTAATTCTGTAATATTTGGTCAATTCGCCATATGTAATAAGCATAATTATCCTTTGTTTGCCTTAATATCTTTTTTTGAGCCTTTTCTTTTTTCTTTCTTTCTTTCTTTCTTTCTTTCTTTCCTTTTTTTTTTTTTTTGGTATACGTTTGTAGGCCTTTTCTTATTACAACTCATCATGTTTGCAGAACTCCAGTCAAGAGGCTCTAGTCCAAAGTTTTCAACTAGCTTTTTCCTTGAAAAGAATTTCTCTCATTGAAGGAGGTTAGCATCCAAACCAACTATTATGCTTATATTTTTGTAGGTTGGATGGAATTGCATTTAATTTGCCTATATATGGTGTTTCTTCTTCTTCTTCTTCTTCTTCTTTTTTTTTTTAATTTTTACTTTTTATATTTTTATATATGCTTTGTTCTTTATTTCCACTTTTGCTATTTAATGAAATGCCATAATAGCGATGTAATGAATGAGTAAGATTGACTTAGTGGGACATCAATTGTGTCAACTTAAGACATGTCCTGTTGTTTCCATAGGGCCATTGCCACTGTCACGACATAGATCCCTCTTTACTTTGGCAACTTCGATGATTATCCTTTCATCAAAAGCCTACAATATTGTTCCCCTTCTTCCATGTGTTAAGGCTGCTCTTACAGATAAAACGGTACATGGTTCATTGCAGACCAGGGTTTTATTTCCATATCCTTGTTAATTATTTCCTAAAGCAATCAATGATGCTGAATGCCAATTCTTTCTTTCTTTTTTTTTTAATTTATTTTTTACATCGTCATTCTCATTTACATCATGAAGACTACCTCGTATTGTGAAAATAATATTAATATAGTATATACTATACTAATATTATTCTCACATGTATATGCTTTACTATGTTTATATTTTCTCAAGTGGATTCGTTCCTACATTTGGTGGAAGATTGCAAGTTACAGGCAGTTGACATTGGTTCTCCCCTTTCCAAAACTATTTATGGATCTAAGGAAGATGATAGTTCTGCTTCAAAATCTCTCTTAGAAATAAAAATCACGGGGGACCAGTCTAGGGAATCCTTGGCATTTGTGATTGTGAAGAATTTGGACAAGTTATCATCAGATGTAAAACTTTGGCTTCTTTTGGGAGTATCATTTTTTGGCTTTTTAATTCGACTTATTTTTGTGTTCAGTGATTTTTTAAAAAAATTATGTCAAATTTTTTATATTAAAAAACAAAAAATACAAAGGTAAGCCAATTTTCGTAATTATATATATATATATATATATATATAATTTGGCTTATTTTTGTTTTTAGTTAAACATTTTTTCTTTCAAAATTGACTCAAATTTTGTAAATTTTAGAATGGTCTAGTCACAACGGACTTAAAAAATAAAAAAAATTGACTCAAAATTTTAAAAAAAAAATCAGAAAATTTACAAAATCTTTATAAGTCATAAATCAGTGACAGAAATCTTTATAAGCCATAAATCTTTGTATAATTATAAAAAGATCAGAATTATAAATAAATCATAGATTTATGGCTTATAAATCTCAAAATCTTTAGAAGCCAAAATCTTTATAAAGATTTATTTATAGATAATTATATGAATACTCATAATTAGTTCATTTATTTATAGATAATTAAAAAAATAATTATAAAGATTTATGGGTATAAATAAAGATTTGTGGAAGCCATAAATCTTTATAAAGATTTATAAGCCATAAAGATTTAATTTAAAGATTTATGAGTGATAGAAATCTTTGTATAATTGTAAGCCTTAAAAATTGACTCAAAATTAAAAAAAAAAAAAACAGAAAATACAAAGATTTATTTATAGATAATTAAAAATAATGATAAAGATTTAAGGGTATAAATAATTATAAAGATTTCCTTCAACCCCTTTGTTGAAAATTTCCTATAAATATAAGCCAGAAATTTCTTTCATTATCCCTCTGCCCCTGCACCATAAACAAATAGCAAGTTATAATTGGTGGAGAAGGTGAGACTTATGATTTTGGTGAATGATGATAAGTGAAGGAGTATAGACACGTGATACTTCGAGAGTTTGCTGCATTGGGAGTGAGGCATTCAGCATTCTAAGGGTGAGCTCTAGGTATACCTCTTTTTCTTTTTTTTGTTCAAGCACAGACAACAAAATAATGGAAATCATTTTTATTTATTTATTTATTTACTTTTTTATTTTTTTTAGATTGGTGAAGAACCCTGAAATGTTTTTTTAATTAAAATTAAAATAGACTCTTCTTGATTTTTTGGGTCAATATTATCATATGTGTGAATGAGGGAGTGGGATTTGGAAATATATAAAGGGATGCTCTACCATATTTTCTCTCTTTTCATGCTTGTTTTGCCTTTCACTCTACCACCTCTCTCTACCATCTATTCTCTTTGATTTGGTTCAACCATTGATAAATCTCTAGTCTTTCCTTTCCATCTCCAACAAAATTCATCATTTTCAACGAAAGTCACATTCTCCTCTAAATTTTAGGTGAGATTCACCATTTCCCGGTGACCTTGAAAAACCCATTTCATACTAATATTAATCAACCATGGAGGGATAGATGAAAGAGATTTTTCTTAAGATTTACCAAAAGATAAGAAAAACCAAGTTTGATAAGTATTATGCCGCCGCAAATGTAATTTTTGAAATTTTAAGTGCATCCTTCAAATAATTTTGGGAGGAAAGAAAGCTTTTTTCTTTTCTTGGTATTGGTATTGCTCTAGTGGTTGTGGTCTTTTCCACTGGAGAAATCGTTTGGATGAAGAAGAAATACATTCCGATTAGATTTCTCAATTTATTTGGCTTGATAAGTGCTCTTGTGTAATTTTTCCTTTCAATGTTTCAATTGAAAGTATCACTCAAGTTCTCAGTTTTCTCACTCTTGCTCGCGGCAGCCATCATGGGTCACAAGATTTTCTAGGAGCCACGCCATCGTTGCCGTTATGCCATGCTATGTGATTACCATGAGTTCGGTTTACTACCATTGACTGAGGTGAGACAACAATACAAGAAGATTGTACTCGAGTGCCCTTTCTGCACTATGCCCAGCTAGCCGGATCACAAGTGGTTGTATTTCCAAGATGTCGCTGATGATCTTATTCATGATTCTATGGCTCATTCGGTTCCTCTTCCGTAGTCTTATACGTGTACAGTCTAGCTAGGGTAGGGTTATGTTATATACTGAGTTGCTTAGTATAGTCATATATATACGGTATATATTACTAATTATAGGATTTCTCATGATGTAAATATTATATTGTACATAGTTATGCACATATACACCTGGCTTTCATATTGAATGAATATCATTATATTATATATCCAGCGTCTTTTATATATATATATATATATATCTGTTGCATACATGTTTCATATTGTTCTCAGTTTATTATTTTTCTCAAATCTCTCTTTTACTTGTCTAAACTAAAATTTTAACCTTTTGATCCTTATAAATTTATTATTCTTGTACTAACCAATCATTCCGTTTTTTAGAATTTTTAATTTATTTTGGGAATAGAAATATAGATGTATTAATACAATCTTAATCAATAATCAGTGTCATTTATTTCAGTGCTGAATTTTTGTTAATTTTTCATTTTCTTTTTTCCTTGAAAACAAATTTGACTACCATCTTAAGTTCTTTAACACATACAAGGTTAATCTAGTTTTGCCAAAAGAAATGATCATATATAAAAGATCGTTTCTCAAGTTACTTGTTTTTAGATAAAAATATCAAAAAGTGAGAAAAAAACCAAAAAACTTTTTAGTCATAAAAAAACTAATGCCTTGTTTGCGAAACAAGATTTTTAGCCAAAAAATCATTATAACTTGTCAAATTATTTTTCTACTTTTTTTACACATCTTTTCTCATAAAAAAATCAAAATGTTACTAAAAATACCAATTCTCAAATGAACCTTAAGTCATAGATCTATATGAAAATGAACACTAAACCCTAATATTGTAACGCCCCGAAAATTGGGTAGGGTATATCTATTTATGCTACAAAACCACCTGATAGACAATCGCATTTATATAGCTAACTATTCTATACATCCATTTCCATTAAATCCCAAATGCCAAATACATGCTATTCACATCTCAATGCCCCAGTTCCAATCCCAAACATATATTTTACAACAAGTATGAAATGGAAGCCGAACAGATAATAAGTGCTCTATAGGCTTACAAATTTATCTAAGAACATTCTTGGTTACAAAAAATGGAGTTTCAACTCAACGCAAATACAGTCTGGGCTTACATTCAACAAATAACAATAAAACAAAAATAAAGCCTCAGCTTCGAGTCCTCCTAAGTCAATGCCTTAGCGAAGGCATAGCACCTGCACTTGAAATGGTTTCCCTTATAGGGTGAGCTACAGCCCAGTAGAGATATACTACACAACATATGGACCATGACAAGACTAAAGAGGAGTATGCTCGTGCCATGCTCATGATAAAACAATTTATCTCTCTTTTTATAAAGCATATAATGTTGAGATGCAACAATAGATATAAAACCATTTCCATTTTAAACCATATCTGTTACATGAATACAGGCTCTGTGAATCTCTAGGTGAGTGTCTACAAGTAGGCCCTAATGTACTACCATTGTCATTTTTACCAGTAAACTGGAAGGCTCGACATCTAACCGCGTGGCTCCACACCCTTTACCCAGATTCACCAAGTATTCATCTTTTCGCAAATAGATACATTTCCAAACATTTCTAAAAAATAGATACATTTCCAATGAAATGAATGCAATGCAATGTCCAATGCAACAAATGAGGAATGTGGTTCAATTTACCTAAGTCTCATGCATTTCGACAACAATCATGGCTATCTTCCATCGATAGCCCAAAACATATATTTCTAAACAGATATTTAAACAATTAAATTTTAAAAATTTCGATAAATACAATCTATTCTATATCTCATCAAATATGAACAACTACACTAGTTTTCATATCACAATCACGTCCGGTAACCTCTCAAGGTCCATTTCTAACCGTGTCGGTTTTATTTCAACAGATACATTAAGCAAAATAATACCGTTAATGCCTAAGAAAACATCATTTTCTTTCCAAACTCATTCTCCAAGTATTATTCAACTATGACATCCTATTTTGATCGAAAGCCCCAAAAGTTAAATCCTTTGTTTTCTTTAAAAAAGCTTTTTGGGTCGCAAAACAGTAAAAATTTTAAAACCGATCAAATCGAAGTCCGTTTTTGTTCAAATTTAAAAAATAGCTCTTTCATAATCTTACAAACATATTCCAAGTTTACACTTTCACAATTTGGACATCAACTATTTATTTTTCTCAAAATTTCTCTTTTAAGCAAATAAATCACAAAATTTTCAAAAATTCTAATTAAATTATATAGAACTCTAAGCTCCATATAATCAAGTAAAAGTACATAAAGAAGTGTAAGAAAAATCACTACCTCAAGCCAAGAAGCTTTCAAATTTTTTGGCAACAGAAATTAAATCTGCTCGGAGCCAAACAGCGCATTTTCCGCCCTCTACGTTTTGATCAAAAGCACTAAGGGTCAAAAATGACTTATACTAGATCAAACCCATGAAAAACCAACATTGGAACCCTTTTTTTCTCTCTTTCTCTTCACGGCAAGAACCCAAAGTTGAACAAAACATCATATTTGGTGACTTTTATTTATATATATATTATAAACAAATATCTAACTATATATATACGCACTTATATATATATCAATCAAAAACACATTTCAACATCTATAATACACACCAAAAATATTCACAACTCTTTTATGGTAGTCAAATAATAATAATAAAACCACAACACTATTACATGGTTACTAACGGGTCACAATTCAATCAATTGAACCCAAAATGAATGGAGTTTAATAAATTAAAATAAATCCCCAACTGATTTATCTCAAATCATAGTCCGAACACCCAAAACTCAATTTTAAATTCTGCTATAAATTAAACTGAACACCAATTAGTCCGTGAATTTTTATAAAATAAATACTCATCATTAAATTCTGAAATTTGTATCCAACATACTGGACTCATATGGAAAGAACACATAAAAATTTAATAATTTTCTGAGATTGGAAACTATTTTTAAAAAATACAAAACCGAACTGTTTTTGCATAGAATTTACACGGCAATCAAATTCCAAAATTTGCTCAATTAAATTATGCGCTGGCTATTTAAAAAAAAAAAATTGGATCATTACAAATATAAAAAATGTGATTGGTCTAAATAT
The DNA here is from genome assembly GCA_030407325.1 of Camellia japonica. Lineage (NCBI taxonomy): Eukaryota > Viridiplantae > Streptophyta > Magnoliopsida > Ericales > Theaceae > Camellia > Camellia japonica. The sequence continues at coordinate 129,024,129 of JAPPVO010000019.1, read as the reverse complement.
GTAAACCTCTTACCCAAAAAGTATAAATGACCCCATTCAAAATGATAGGTCTCATTATTTCAACAAATCAATATATATATATATATATATATTGTTGGCCCACTCTTTAAGTGTGACTCCATATATACTACTAAAAAAACACAGGAAATTTTTTCACACCTTATTAAAAAAAAAATACTAAAAAATCAAACCCCAAACCAAGTGTGGTTGATTTTAAATTATGAGTTTCATTTATTTATTAACAAAGCCTAAGTCAAAAATATTTGGAAAAATACAATTATGTAAACCCATAATTCTATTTAGATCATGATAATTTGAATTCATAGAGCCTTCCTACCTTTTCAAAGTTCATATTGATGTGATTTGAAGAGCAAATTGCCAATTGTAATATTCATTTATTAGATATAAGTCGTGTTTTTTTTGGTAAACAAACACTTTTTGCAAAGGGTTACTAAGTTGAGATCCTTGAATCAGAAGTTTGTTTTGAACTAATATGTACCAATAATGTTAAGAATACATAATAGAATAGAAGAAAAAATAATGAACGGCTGAGATTTATTCTGAATGTAGCACTTCCATAACTAGATTTTATCCTAGCCCTCCATTGCATTTTATATGAATCATTCTGTGATCAGCCTTTTATATTTCATTTAAATTTTACCCTACAAATATCTTACCAAATCTTAATTCCAAATTAAGTCTTACTCTATTAAGGATTTCCACTAGCTTTGGCTATCCATTATTAGAAAACTATGATAAATATGGTTTGCTTCGTGGATTAAAATGGCCATCACAGATCAGTCAAGGTAAATCCTATTTTTGGGCATCATGAATACAGAGCCTTGTAAATGAAGCTATCCATTTCACATGTTGTGAATGATATGAAATAATTTAAAAATTATGAATTAAAATAATTGATACTTTCATTTGAAATAAAAGAACGATAAAAAATCACATTATTTTGTATAAAAAATAAGTACACAAATTCTCATTACTTAAATTAAACTGTAAACCTCATAAACATGTTAATTTCTTGACTCTTCAGAATGTATTTGGATTAAAGATTTGAGAAGAAATTGTAGAGGGAAAAAAAATGAAGAAGAAGAAGAAGCTATATTTTTTTCACTTTTCTGTTTTCTTTATTTGTTTTTTGGTGAACCTCAAAAAATGGCCCGTAGTTATCAACTTAAAGGGTGAGCAATTCAAATCACAGAACTAAGTCGGTGCTGGGCTGATAAAGTTTACCAAATGGGGAAAATTTCAATCCTTTGATTTCTTTTCGCATACTTTATTATTGTAATAAAATAGAAAAATAATTCATACACACAATTTCTTCTTTTAAATTCTCGAATGATGTGACAAGTAAAATTTGAAAAGTTGACGTACATTTAAATATTTCTTCAAAACTTGACTTAGATGCATTATGTTTTATCACCTTATTAAGGAATTATTGGGGAAAAAAATTGTGTGAATGTAGCGCTGCTGTTAATAAAATAAAAATTTGCCTAACAAGTACCTTAAAATAGTGATTAATAATGTTTAAATTAATTGTATATTACATATTACACGCATTTTTATGCATTATGTATAAACATTTTAAATTTCTAATCAAATGTTCTAAGCAATTCATTAACAAAATTCATAAAAGAAAAGGAAAGGAAAGGAAAGCATGGAATGAGAAGTGCAATTATTTACATTTTAATTCTTCAATACATTACCAAAATATGTTTCCCTAGTGTTACTCCTAAAATCTCATTTGTCTTCAATCCTTGATATTTATTGGCTTTTTCAAGGGGAAAAAAAAGTATTCTTTTTTTACAATTTAGAGTGATCACATTGGGTACCATTTAATATAATTATATGATACTAATTACATCATTTAATAGGTCATATTCTTAAGTAGAAGTATCCATAAAACAATGTAGTTACTCACACTAGATAATATCCATAGTATCATAAAAGTAATATTAGATATCATGAAAGAAATATAATGAAAAATTTCATGAATATTCTCCACCCTCGGATTACACACACAATAAAATACCACACACTAATCAAATGATGAAAAATCTTCATGAAATATTTCATGATACGTAACATTATTCGAGATGTTTTTATGTAATTATAAGGGAATATGTTTGAGATTTTAAAAAAGAATCATAATTTGACCTGTGGTATGATTAGAGTCAATTTTTAATTTATTACACATCGACTTAACTCTCTTATCACATTATTATGTGTAAATTGATAATAAGTATGAATTTTTAGTATTTCGCAATTATAAGTACCCGATTAATTAAATTTGTGGTGGAAGTCATCCATTCAAATAATAGAAAATAAATGATTGAAGTGATTTGAGATGGATTCCGTGGTGGCTATCCAATAGCACCATGAAATTGTTTGGGATTAGCAAAGGAAGAGAATCTCCATCCAAAACCAAAAATATAGCCCCAAACAAAAAGGCAACAAAATAATGGAGGAAAATCAAGATATATGACCGGATCCACGTGAAGCATAAAATTCAAATTTGGGGCAATTGAAAACAAACATAAAACATGAATCCGAATTTCTTTTCGGGGCATTTTTAGCAACAAAACAAAACAAAACAATGGGAGAGGGAGAAATGTGAGTGGATTAAGCATATTTCTAGAGATTCCAATTTGGATTAAGCATACTCTTGAGCTGAATTTTAGTCTTGGGAAGGAAAATTAAACAAACGTGAAAATATAAACTTAATTTTCTTTTTTTTCCTTTTCCTTTAATTTCTTAAGCATATTTTGGGAAATTCATGTCAGACCTTGTATTCGAAAGGACCGATGGGGGAATCGTGTTGCCATTAATCTGATTTCAAAAGAAGAACCCTTCTTTCTAGACCATACAATTCTCAGTTCACAATAAGATTTTAAAGCTTGCATTACCAACTGGTTGAGGTGTGCTATGTACTAAGAAAGTGAATGATTTATCCCTTTACCCACACCAACAAAAAAAAAAAAAAAATTCAAACAAACAACAGATTGTAGACACCCCATTTTTGACCAACCTTAAGACTCAGACGTCACCGATTGAGCGCTCGGTGATAGTGTATATTGTGCTCGTTCTGAGGTTTCAGAGTCTCGGCTGCGAGCCTTGCCTCCGAACTTCGGGGCTCTTTTGTGCTTTGCCTCGGTTTGCGAACCAGGTCCTGTTTTCTTTGTTTTCTCTTCCCGAAGGGAGGGAGAGGTCTCGTAGACCATCTCTCAGCGGCCGTAGGCTACGTTTCGTGGTCGTAGGCCATTTTTCCCGTTTGGAGGCCAGTTTCCGATTTTCGGAGCCGTCGGCCGTGTGCCTCGGTTCGGGACCGCTTAATTACCTCCGTTTGCTCTGGTTTTTGGCACACACCTTTTTTCCTCTCCTTAGAGGGACACTGTGGCCTGGGAGACCACCTTCGTGGTCGTACGCCACCTCCGGTGCTTAACAGCCTGTTTTCGGGGCCCCGAACCGCGCGTTTTGGCCCCCGAACCCTCGTTTTGCATCGGTTAGGGTTCATTTTTGGTATAGACCTTTGTTTCATTGCTAGGAAGGTGGTAGGATGGTGGGAGACCAACAATTCTTTTGGAAACCATTTTCTCTCTCCTCCAGTCGGTTTTTCTAACAGAAAGCTGGTTTTTCTCACTTTTGAGCCACAATTTCTGGTTTTTCATACCACCATTGTGTTGTGCTCATCTGGGAGGCCACCAATATGGGTAGGCCGACCAATATTTCTTCTTGACCCTTTTGAACCTTGCTAGAAAGCTGGTTTTCCTCTCTCTTGGGTCACTTTTTCTGGTTTTCCACCATACAGTTGTGTTGCACTCATCTGGGAGGCCACCTTTCTGGTATGGCCGACCAGCATTTCTCATTGACCCTTTTGACCCCTGGTCGGCCGACCAGGGGTAGTGGCCAGCCGACCACCTTAACTGGTCGGCCAGCCATCTGCTTTTTGCCTTTCCTGAATGCAACACAGCTGTGCCAACTGGGAGGCATTTAGACCATCCTCCATACACGTGTATGAAGGATATTTGAAGCTTCCAAGAGAAGCTTTGGCCTCTCTTCTCTATAAGAGAGGCCCTCCTCTTCCATTACAAGGGTTCAACAATTTTTGTTAAGGCTTATACACCTCTCTCTATATATCTCTACACTTGAGCTCCAAAACCCTAATATTCTTGCACCATTTGCACACCAACCCTTAGCACAACACCTCCACCATCCATCCAAGCATCTTGGAGCTGATTTCCAGAGGTTGAAGGCTCACCATCTTGGTCCAGAAGCTGCTGGAGTCATTGTCTACAAGGGTAAGTCCTCATTTCTTCCATTTTTGCATTATTTTGCTTCACAACTTAGCCCTATTTGCAAGCATTTTTGGGTTTTTGTCATGAAATAAAAAGTGTCTTATTTTGAGCTCCTCTTGAAGATTGTATAAGGACACTTTTCTGTTTGAGGTCACTACATCCTTGTATGCTCTATCCCTCTTTGTAGGCTTATTTTGCTTCATATCTTAGCCCTACTTGTGAGCATTTTCGAGATTTGTTATAAACTGAAAAGAGTCTTATTTTGAGCCCCTCTTGATGTTTGATTAAGGGCATTTTTCTGTTTGAGGTCATTTACTTCCTTGAATGCTTGTTTGCCTCTTGTTTTGAGCCTTGCATCTAGGCCTTTGTTGCATGCTTTGTTTGACCTTCTAGCCACTAAAATCCAGTGGATTTTCAGTGGCTAACACACTATTTTGAGAGCCAAAATCAGAGGGTAGTGACCCCCTCTCTCCTTGTCTTGTTTGTTAGCCCTTTTGGCCTTCCAAAGGAGCTCCATCTTGCATGCTTTGAAGTCTTGTTTCAGGCCCTATTATGTGAGTTTTGAGGTCTGCCTTAGCTCTTTCTAGAGTCCTTTTGGCCATATTTTGTGTCCCTCATGCATGTGTGGAGCAATCCTCCTCAAGGCCTTTCAAGGGGACCTTTCATTGCATGTTTCATTGACCCATTTCAGGGCCTTTTTGGTGAGTTTTAGGGTTGTCATAACTGATTTCCAAAGTTGGTTTTGCCATTTTACATGTCTATCTTGCATGTGTTGAGTAATCCACCTCATGGCCCTCCAAAGGAGCCCATCATTTTTGCATGCATTGGATGCATTTCACTAGTTATTTGGGCATATTTTAGCATACCATGTTCCTATTTGTGGCTGGTTTGGTGACCTCTCTTGTGCTTCACATACATGCCATGTAAACCATGCTTACTAGCCTATGTCGCATGTTGTTTTAGCCCTTCATGTTAGCACTTTTTGGCCATGCTTGAAACTGATTTGGTGCATGTTTAGGACTACCTTGGCTCTATTTTCATGCCTCATGATCAAATGATGTTGGTTTTGCATGCTTGTAGTTCAATACACTTGCTTAGCTTTGAGTTTCGGGGTCCATCCCATGCATATACTGAGGTGTGTTCATGTTTCGGGCTCATTATACATCATATTTCAGAGCTTGTTTGAATTCCATATTGCCATGTTTTGTACTCTTTAAATGTGTTTGAGAGTCGGACTTGTATGCCTTGTTCTCGGACCATTGAATGAGCTCCATTTCGTTGCATTTCGAGCCATCATTTTAGGCCATTTCCCCACTGTTTCAGACCTGCCTAGGGTCTGTTTGGGGTTGATTTTTCCTTTGGTGCATTGCTTTGGGTACCTCTAGCGTAACGCACTTCACTAGTTTCGGTACCCGGGCCCCCTAGCTTGCATTATGTGCCATATTTGCATGTTTCGGGACCATATTTTATGCTATTTCAGAGCTGTATCATGTGTCATTTTATGCCATCTTTCATCCCTTGCCATGCTTTGGTAGAGTGGCATTTGATGCCTTAGGATCGGTCTCTTGCATCGTGCATGTTTGCATGTGTTTAGGTTGTCTCATTTTCATCATATGGCCACTGATGTGAGTGTGGCTGAGGTCCACTCATGTTGGTGTAAGTCCATCGTGCATTGTGTATGCCATTTCAATCCATAGCATTGCGTATGCTAGGTTGTATGTTAGAGCATTGTGTATGCCATGTTGCATCGCGTGCATTGTGTATGCCATGTTAGTCGCATTGTGCATGCCATCTCATTTTGCATTGTGTTTGGGATAGGAGTTAGCCCAAACACGGGAAACGAGGGATGTTTCGTACTCTAAGTGACGAAACGTGTCTCAATTCCCAGTCGCCGACACTCCGGATTACCCATGATGGAGTCTAGGCCTTGTTGTGTTTTCATGTGCATTCATTTCACATCGAGTCGTGCAATTCGACTCCTCGGCCATCATGCATCGAGATGCATGATTGGTGGCACGAGGATCGAGGCGTGCATACATATGTGAAAATATTTTGCCATGCCACTTTCTTGCTCTCTGTTGCAGCAGATCAGAAATCAGCAACTTTCTAAAGCCTTGCACAGCATTCCGAGATTAATTGCAAACAGAGGCGAATCGGGGCATCACAATGGATTTCCGCGCCAGGCAACTCAAGCATACATCATTCATCATTCAGAACAGAGCTGAGGCGGTCTATTTAGCTTGCATCCTAATTTACTTTCATTTCTTAGTTAATTTGTTAATTAATTAGGGTTTTTTGTACTTATTCGGACTGTAATTATTATTCGGACTGTAGTATTTATTCAGACCCTCCGAGCGAGGGCAATTGTGTAATAAGTGTGCGTGAGTGTGTGTATGTCTTCCAACCCCACGTCTTTCTCCCTTTTATTTACCAGCTTATGATGGTTAGTTTAGGGCATATTTTCATTAGCATACTTATGCTCGCATGTTTGCATCCATTCATCTGTCTCGCATGCATCGGGCTCGGTGCATCATACTAACTGCATCGTATTTCAATTCCAAGTTGAATACGTGTTAGCTGTAGCATCTCATATGCCATTCTTAGAATAGCCGAGCCAATTATAGTTGCATTTTTGCATGTGTTGCATTAGGCATTTTGGTATAGTTAGGATCATGCATTAATTTCTAACATAGCTTCTGTTTTGGCTTGGAGTACTCGGTAAGTGTTTATGCTTTAGCATCCTTGCATGCGTGTGAGTGACCGCCATGATAACATGATTACCATGAGGCTAAGTGCTTATGTGATATATCTGCCTGAATGCCTGTGGGTGAAGGTTGGATTATCTGAATTGGAATAATGCATTGACTGTGAGTTTTAAGCCCACTAGATAGTGGTAAATCATCATCTTTTCTAAGCCCACTTGAGGGTGGCAAATCCACATTTTAGCCTACTTGCGAGTAGCAAACCGTTTTCAAAACGAACATGAGATGTCTTGTTCTAATTCAGGTGACCCAGTCTATACTTGTATGCTGTGCGCATCACATAGTAAATCTAGGCTAATAACCGAAGGAGTAAGAACACATAACGTTTTCAAAACTAGATATCATGGTTAGTAGAGGCCGATCTTCGATCGGGCGAGCGGGGGTGCTCACGAAGTGACCTTCCCCAATCGTACCCAAGTTCCCGAGCCGAGGCAACTTTTGTGATGACGGACACGTGGCCTTAGGCAACGAGTCAGGGTTTCCTAAATTCCCCAAAATAAAATATTTAGGTGGCGACTCTGTATCTAGCAAAGCAGTCCATGTTTGGCACTTCTTTCTAAAAATCTATTTTTCAAAACGATTTGTCGGATTTGGACTCTTTGATGATTCATCGGTCTTGCATTGCACTCTACGAGATTAGATACAAGACCGTGACATTGAGTCCTAAACTGTAGTGAGCCCAATGAACAAAACGGGATTTCCGTCCCGGGACGTTCGGGGACGTCTACAGTTTCTGGCGACTCCACTGGGGAGTTAGAGAACTTGACTCGAACTCATGATATCTGGTTTTGACTACACTTATGTGTTTCTTTGCATTGTATTTGCATTGGTGTGCCTAGGACACCATGTTTGCCATATGTTATTCCTGAACGGTTTGTCGGAGGCTCGCTTCGAGAAGCGTGCCATAAGGTTGACCGGTTGCGGGCTTTGCCACAACGGGAACACAAACCCCGGTTTTACCGGGGCACCCTTTTGACCATTCGATCTAGTGCATATTCGGAATCCATAGTGACCATTCCAAACTAGGACAGGTTGCTTACCCGATTATAGGTTGTTTGAAACCGTTGCGTGCGCAGTGAAACCCTAGCTCCTGACAAAATAGGACAGGGAAACCTTACCCCAACATAGGGGTGTTTTTGGCTCTCACTTGTTTGTTATGTGATTTTAGAGTGCGTCTCTATAGGAATGCATGTATCAGTTTACAAGTTTGGGCATCAGGCCTGCGGGCACCAGTTCAGTATTTTGGGTATCAGGCCTGCGGGCACCAGTTCAGTATTTTCGGAATCAGTTATCTGCGGGTATCAGATTTAGTTTCGGGGGCAGTGATTTTGGGAACAATGATCAGTTTTTGAGAACAACGTATTCAGCTTATCAACTGCGTGTTAATTATACCCGACTGTGTGTTGTGTTTATTTACGCTGTTATGCTGTCCGTTTGTCTGCTCGTTTGTTTCCTTATTATTGCTTTATTTATCTTTTTGCTAGGTAGCTTAGCATAATTGCTTCAGACCAAGCAGATATTCCCCAAGCACTCTAGACAAGAGGTCGCCGACTCCATCGATCTGAGGATCTGGTCGACGGATAACCAGTGTATCATTCCCTACCCCCGGTTATCAGACGGAGGTCGAGAAGGCGCAGTGTATTCGAGCAGAGGTTGCCAGAGCAGTGGATTACCCCATCAGTGGACAGTCGGGCTGAGATCCCAATTGTTGCCATAGAGATAAACCTACCAGTAATTCAGACAGATCAGGGCAATATGGCAGGAATGCCAGGAGTTGAGGAAATGATGCGTCAGATGTAGGAGACCATGAGAGCTATGCAGCAGGACGCTGTTCGCCGGGATGAGTTTGCCAAACAACAAGCCGAGATCATGGCCCAGCAGGCAGAGTTAATTGCCAGGCTACAACAACAAGCTGGGGCATTTGCTTCACACCCAGCTCCTCCCCCACCAGGAGTTCCAGCGCCCGGGGAGGCACCAAATGTCCAGGGAGATACGGACATCCCAACGGGGCCGGCTCCGCCCCCAATTCTACCTCAACTATCTAAGGCACCTACGCCTGTCAATCAACTGGACTTTCCCTTTGAGTTCGAGGTGGACCATACAGCATTAAAGTTGAGCAAGCTTGAGAAGCTGTTCAAGAAATCCCAAGGGGTGAAGTCCATCCCAGACATCGAGGACGGATATACCGATGTGGCTGTGACATTGCCAGATAGGTTCAAAATGCCACAAATCGACCGCTTTGACGGATCCGAGGATCCCATGGTCCATCTTCGGTTGTTCTCAGATATACTGCGACCGATGGGCCTCACCAGACCGCAGAAGCTTTCACTATTTGGCCGGACCTTGTCAGGTGTGGCCGCTATCTGGTATGCAAAATTAGAAGATGAGGTTAAGCGGAACTGGGACGAGATGGCCGAGGCCTTCATTGCGCAGTACTCCTATAACACTCAAATCGAGATTACAACCCGTGATCGTGAGACAACAAGGCAGGAGCCTAAGGAGAGCTTTTCGGATTTTGTGGCCCGGTGGAGGGCGAAGGCCTCAATGATGACCCTGAGGCCTACCGATAAGGACCAAATTTGAATGATTGTGCACAATCTCCAGCCAAAACTGATGCAGAAAATGATTGTGCTCCCCTTCCATACCTTTTCAGATTTGCACGAGATGGGGGTACAAATTGAGGATGCTATGAAACAAGGTCTGATTGACCAAGACAGAGAGCAACCCCGAAGAACCTTCAATCGCAACAACAATACAGGCACCAGCAATGCCGCAAATGCTAGAGCTTCGGAGGTAAGCATGGTCACCACCATCCCCCCTCCAAAACCCATGGCAGCTACACCTTTCTCCGGCACGTCCGGAAGCAACACACAAACCGCCAGATTCCAACCCAGAGGCCAAAGAACCTTCACGCCTTTATATATGCCACTGTCCAAGGCTCTAGGGGTATTAATCAGGAAAGGGCACTTAAAGTCCCTGGACCCGAGGCCATTGCCAAATCCACTCCTTCCCTCTCATAACCCTACAAAATACTGCGCATATCACCAACAACATGGTCACGACACTGACCAATGTTTTAGATTGCGTCATGAGATTCAAGATCTCGTTGACAAGCAGGTGATTGTGCCTCCAGAAAAAACCCAATGTCACAACAGACCCTCTCCCACCGCACAACCAAGCTCCACCCCCCAAAAGAATCAACTTTATCCAGACTGGGGTCGTGTCTTACGATCCTAGCATCTATATCACTCCTTCTCACCTACCCAAGCCGGAGGTGCTCCTTCCTAACTACACTGACTTGTGCATGTTGGACATCTCCAGAGCCCAACTCGAACCATTGGTGGGGACTATCGAAGACAGAATAGGGGATACTTCAGAGGAGAATGGGATTGCTGAGTCAAAGTCTGAGGAATCTGGAAGTTTTGCTGATGGGGTATATAGTCCGAGTGACTACATTCTATCAGTGGGCCAGGTTGGGCCGAACATTGAATTGCCGGTAGGGGCAGAGCTTTGTATGACACAGGGGGATGAATCTGGTCAGAGGATAGATGACTTGGCAGCTGTGGAAGAGGACTTTGCTAACCTCCAATTTTTCAACGAACAAGAGCCAGAGGGCATGGTAGTCAACTGGTCAGATTTTGAGGAGCCAGCAGAGGTCACCGGGTGGCCTGATGACCTACCAGACGTTGTCGACGAAGCTCAGTGGAACGGGGCTCTAGGGGCAAGAATATCAGTTGCGGCCAGAAGGGCCGGAAATCAGAATGAATCGCCGGAGAGCGCCGGTGCTAAGAATTTCGCTCAAGACTTGGGCATTGTGAATGCAGGAAGTGTTGAACAGCCAGCTGTACTAACACAGTTGGAACAGGAAAGGTTCGGGGATTCTGAGAGAATCAGGAAAGCTAAGGGCCCTGAGGGGACTAAAAGTGCTGTGTGCACAAGGATGGAGAATGCTACAAGCATGTGGATGAAAAGTACTGCGAGTACAATTGTACCGGAGCCAGACAGGTGTCTGCTGGCTGCCGACGGAATGTGGTGAGAAGACGATGATCTATGTCTTGCCCACACGGATAAGGATGGGGGAGCAACCAGCCAGACGATACCTGGTACATCGGCGAAGTCGATCATATGACTAGAAGCGGGCGGTATTTCAAGCCCCCACATCTAGATCAGCCAGAGGCATCTGGGAAAGATAAGGAGGCAGAGAAACAGAAAGAGAAGCAACTCGAAGAAGTGGCTGTACTGAAGCAGTTGAAAAAGATACAGGCAGACATCTCCATCTGGGGACTGCTTATGGCATCGCGAGTGCATCGACAAGCTGTTTTATCGGCCATGGACAAGGCCAATGTAACAACCCTTACTTTGATTTGGTCTTACTTGCATGCATTCATGTATGATTTTGTCTTGTTATGTTGTTTTGCAAATCTTGCCTTGTCTTGTTTTGTTTAAGTGTTGCTTGCATGATTTTGTTCCTTGCTTGGTGTGTAGCCGAGCTCATCTTGAGCCTAGTTCATCTTTGAACCATTACACCTAGAGCTACCTTAGAACCACTTTGGTTGACCTCTACCTTCGCCCTAGCATATTAGCCGAGATGTCACTATCTGGGTCGAGGTGTACATCACCATGGCCGAGGTGTGTATCATCTGGGCCGAGATGTTTATCCTTGCACTTAAGCGACCTTGTACCCGGATAGGCATGACCTAGATCGAGATGTGGCACATCTAGGCCGAGGTGTGGCACAGCTTAGTCCGGTGTCGTCCTTCCCAAGCCGATGTCTTTGTCCCCTTCATTGCCGAAGTTTTGTATTTAGCCGATATCATTGCTTGCCGAAGTGTCTTGCCATCTAGCTTGTTGTATACACTTTGTCATAGACTTGTCTTATCAATCAGTCACCTTTTTGAGTTGAACCAACCCGGTAGTGCCACGTGTCCGAGCTGAGTGTTAAGACAGTCGGCAGACCTAGAACCAAATCATTTTGTCTCAAATCTTTGTCTTTAGGGAGAGAAGCTCTAGAGGAAGAAGGAGGAATTCTTGAGTGAGAATAGATCTTCCAAGCTTGATCTTTGGAGTTTGAGCTGTTAGATTCGTGTCTTGAGGTTAGAATCTTAACCTACTCTTGTTGTTCTTATTGATCATCTAGCTGCATTGCATGATCGAATCTGTTTTGCATGTCATACATCGATTTGAAGTTAGTTTTGGAAGAGAAAAATGGTATTCATGTGTTCTTGAGGAAAAGTCTCGTTTTGATCCGAAAGTTTGGAACAAGAACCATGTTTTTGTGTTTGTTCTTGCACGATCTTCTGGATGGGTACCCAGGTCCATGTTTTTGAACTCATGGCATGAAATCTCAGATTTTGTAACAAGTTATGATCTTTGCATTCATCTTCTTCATGATCATGTTCTTCATGTTCTTCAAAGGGAAACCCATGTTTTCCCGACTTTGTTTTGAAATGTGGCCAACAGGACCACACCCCGGCAAGGAAGTGTGGGACCTCGGCAAAGACCTGGTTGGTACCCAGTGGGCTTTCATGAGATGAAAAACAGTGTTTAAACTCCTAGCGTGTTTTGCTTTGTTATTGACTTGGATCTGGTGAGAATGCCGGGATCATTGCATGCATGTAAAGCTGGTTTTGAGAATGTATTTGCCATGTGATTGTAGGTCTTTGATCTTTGCTTTGAGCCTACACCCGAAGAACTATGTGAGTGGTGTTTTCAATAAAGCTATGTTATAATGTTTTTTATTAAAGCTTGCTTTGCTTTGTTTGATAAAAGTATTTATTGAGCATGAATGAATATCCTTTTTGTATATCAAGCATAAGTTTTGTTTTGTTGGCCTTCTCGGAAAGTCCCTCGTGCTGGAGGACTCTAAACTTTCGCAGTACAAGTCCCTCGTGCTGGAGGACTCCAAACTTTCGCAGCACCGTTGTGTTAAAGCGGGCCACGGGCCTAAGTAACACTAGTCTGTGTTAAAAGGATACGGTCCTTTGTAACACAAGTCCCTTGTGCTAGAGGACTCTAAACTTTTGTAGCACCCTTGTTTGAGTTATCTCCTTTGCCACCGACCGCCTTGTGCGGGTGGGTTTGTCTAATCGATTACGGATCGGTTATCCCCTTGTTTTTTTTGCCACTGACGGTTTACCGCGTGGGTTTGTTCATTCGTAATGTATTTGTTTGATATTTCATGAGGCTTGATAGTACCCTTGAAGTTTGAAAGACTTGATAGATGAATACGGTTCATCCCCTGATTTTGTAAAGTTTGCACATGTTTTGTTTGGAAAGGACTTCGGCTATTATTCATGCAAACCCCTTTATTGTTCATGCCATTCACTGAGTATCCAAGCTCACCCTCTCTATATATATGTAGGTGATGAGCAGGACGTCGGCGACGCCTAGATGTGTTTGCAAGCTTGTTTTGGATTCATGATTATGTCGGTGTAGACACCCCATTTTTGACCGACCTTAAGACTCAGACGTCACCGATTGAGCGCTCGGTGATGTTGCATATTGTGCTCGTTCAGAAGTCTCATAGTCGCGACCGTGAGCCCTGCCTCCGGACTTCCGAACCCTCTTCTGTACCTTGCCTCGGTTTGCGTACCAGACTCAGTTTTCTCTGTTTCTTTTCCTGAGGGAGGGAGAGGTCCCGTAGACCACCTCTCAGTGGCCGTGGACTACATTTCATGGCCGTAGGCCATTTTGCCCATTTCAGAGCCCGATTCCCGATTTTCGGAGCCGTCAGGCCGTGTGCCTCGGTTCGGGACCGCCTAACCCTCTCCGATTGCTCCGGTTTTTGGCATGCATCTCATTTACTCCCCTTTGAGGGACACTGAGGCCTGAGAAACCCACTTCATGGTCGAATGCTACTTTCAGTGCTTAACGGCCTGTTTTCGGGACCCCGAACTGCGTGTTTTAGCCCCCGAATGTTCGTTTTGCATCGGTTTTCGTTCAATTTTGGCAGGTACCTCTGTTTTATCACCAGGAAGGTCACTGAAGAGTGGAAGCCAGCAATTGTCTTAGCAACCAGTTATATTCCTCCGGCGCCCTCTGACGCCCGTTTTTCTCACTTCCGAGCCAATGTTGACCACCCTAGGGCCTTTTTCTTCAACCCCAAACCACATATTTGTGTTGTACACACATGGGAGGACCCTAAAAGTCTATGGCCGGCCAGTAATTGTTGTTGAATCTTTTGAACCCCTCCTAAAAGTGGCTTGTTGTCTCTCCTGTTTTACAGTTGCCAATTTCCAACCACAGGGTTTTGTTGAGGACACATGGGAGGACACCTTTTTGTGGTGGCCGGCCAAAAATTCCTCTGGACCATTTTGCCCCTTGGCCGGCCGGCCACCTGCAGCTTTGATACCTGGCCGGCCAGCCTCCTTACAGGGAGTACATTACAGCTGTGCATTGTTTTCCCTCAAAAACTGCATCCGGAGGGAACTTTTTTTGGAGGGAAAATTGATGCCATTTCCCTCCACATTTTCCCTCCATTTCCCTCCATTCTTGCCTACATAACAGAACCTCCAGCTCTGTTTTGAGGGTTGGAAAAAACCCTCTTTGAGCTCTTGCATCATATCTCCCTCCATCTCTCTCATTCTCTCAAGTTCCAACCCCATTTTCTTCATCACCACCAAGCACCACCACCACCACTCCATTTCCAGCACCTTGGGAGGCTTTCCAGCAGCTAGGAGGCAGCAAATTTGGTCCAAGAAGCAGCCAAGTCTTTAGTCTTCAAGGGTAAGTCCACTTCCCCTCTTTTCTAGCTCTATTTTGCAACAATTTCTTAGCCTATTTTCTTGCTGATTTGGGCTCCGACCTTAACTGAAAGGAGCATTTGTTTGAGCTATTCTTCATGTTTGTTTTAGGGCTCAACCCTGTTTGAGACCCCCATTTGGTACTTGCTTCAATGCCCTCTTGTATGCCATTATTTTGCATGGTATTTCTAGCCTATGTGTAGTCTGTTTTGAGGCATGATATAAACTGTAAGTTGGCTTATTTTGAGCCCCTCTACAACATTGTAGAAGGGATCAACCTTTTTTGGGACCTCCATGTATCACTTGCTTCATCACCCCTCTTTGGTCCCCATTTTTGCATGCTTTGTTAGCCTACCTTGATTCTGTTTTTAAGCCATGATCAGAACTGAAAATGGCCATATTTTGACCCCCTGGACATATCTCATTTAGGGTCTTTGGCTGTTTGGTGAATTCTTTGTATACCTTATGTTATAGCCTCTTGTTGGCCTACTTCTTGCATGGCATTTTTAGCATGTTTTTATATTGTTTTGGGAGTTTTCATCTACTGAAAAACAGCATTTTTTAGGCCCTATTCAGTGTTGTAGAAGGGTCTTTTGCCATTTGGGCTTTGCATCTACCACTTGCTTCATTGCCTCCCTTGCGAAGCCATTTTTTGTATGCCATTTTAGCCCTACTTGTGATTGCTGTTTGGCCATGTTTTGAACTGTAAAAATACTAGTTTTGGGGCTGCCTTGCTTCTGCTTTTTCATGTCATATTCAAATTATGCATGTATTGTATAGCTACAAGTCATTTCGGGTGCCTAATTTCGCATTTCGGGATCATTTCATGCATCGGGTTTCGTTTTATCGGGTTTCGGGGCTGTTTTGCCCCTCATCTTGCCACTGATTTTTGCATGTTTGCATACTATATTCCGTGTCTTTGCCATGTCTCATTAGAGTGGCATTTCGGTGTCTGAGGGTCCGTCCTCGATTTGCGTGCACGCATGCACGCATTTCGAGTTGTCTTGTTTTCATCTGATGGCCTCTTCTGTGAGTGTGGCTGAGGCTCTCTCATGTTGGTGTAAGCCCATATTGCATTGCGTATGCCATTTCATCCATAGCATTGTGTATGCCTGGTTGTGTATTACCTCGTGTAGCGTGTATGCCATTCCATAACATTGTGCATGTTAGGATTGTATATTAGTTGCATTTCATGCATGTCATGCATATCGCATCGTGTTCGAGATAGGAGTTACTCTGGGCACGGGAAACGAGGCGCGTTTCGTACTCCGAGTAACGGAATGTATCTCAATTCCTGAGTCACCGACGCTCCGGATTATCCGTGATGGAGTTAGGTTTTGTTGTAGCATTCATATGCATTCATCCTATATTGAGTTGTGCAATTCGGCTCCTCGGCCATCATGCATCGATATGCGTGATTGGTGGCACGAGGATCGAGGCATGCATATATTGTGAAATACATTGCTATGCCCCTTTCTGCTCTCTGTTGCAGCAAAATGAAGAATTAGCAACTTTTCGAAGTTTGGCACGCATTTCAAGAACAGGTGCAAACAGAGGCTAATTGGGGCATCTCAGTGGATTTTCTGCGCAAGGCAGCCTAAACATACATCATTCATCAGAATCAAGGCAGCCCCTGGCTTGCATGCCAGTTTACAGTTTTTCTTAGTTAATTGGTTAATTAATTAGGGATTGTATATTATTTGGACTGTATTATTTGGACTGTACTATTCTTTCATTCGGGACTGTATATTTATTTGGACCCTCTGCGCGAGGGCATAATTGTAATAAGTGTGGGTGAGTGTGATGTATGTCTTCCAACCCCACATCTTTCTTCCATTTTATTTACCCGCTTATGATGGTTAGATATAGGGCATATTTCAATTAGCATACAGTATGACAGCATGTTTGCATCATTCATCTGTTTTGCACGCACCGGGCTCGGCGCATCATACAAACTGCATTTGTATTTCAATTCCAAATTGAATACGTGTTAGTTGTAGCATTCCACATGCCACGTTTAGAATAGCCGAGCCTGCTATAGTTGCATCTTTGCATGTGTTGCATTAGGCATTTCTGTATAATTAGGATTCATGCATGATTTCTAATCAGTTTCTATTCGGCTCGGAGTACTCGGTGAGTTTTTTGCTTTAGCATCCTTGCATGCGTGTGAGTGTTGTCATGCCATGAACAGCATGCTTACCATGAGGCTAACTGCTTATGTGATATAACTGCCTGAATGCCTGTGGTGAAGGTTGGGTTATTTGGATTGGAACAATTCATCAAATGTTTGTTTTAAGCCCACTAGATAGTGGCAAAATCATCTTTTCTAAGCCCACCTGAGGGTGGCAAAATCTGCATTTTAAGCCTACTTGCGGGTAGCAAACCATTTTTCAAACAAACAAACATGAAGTGTTTTGTTCCAATTCAGGCGACTTAGTCTATACTTGTATGCTGTGTGCATCACATAGTAATCTAGGCTAATAACCAGAATAAGAACGCACAATGTTTTCAAAATAAGATATCATGGTTAGTAGAGGCGGTCTTTGACCGGGCGAGCGGGGGTGCTCACGAAGTGACCTTCCCCAATCGTACCCAAGTTCCCGAGCCGAGGCAACTTTGGTGATGACGGACACGTGGCCTTGGCACCGAGTCAGGGGTTCCTAAATTTCCCATAAAAAAACATTTAGGTGGCGACTGCGACTCTGTATCTGGCAAAGCAGTCCATGTTTGGTACTCTTTTCAAAAAATCTGTTTCAAAAATCGATTTGCCGGATTCCTCCATACATGTGTATGGAGGGATCTCTCTCTTTAGAAGCTTGTCTTGTAAGCTTACGAGACTAAAATCTCTATAAAGAGGAGCCTTCTCTCCCTTTTTGAGGGGTTAGACATTTTTAGACAGCTTTTTTTTAGGGTTTGAGTTCTAGGGTTAGAATATTGTGTGTATCCTATCTCTATTTCCCCCCCTCTCTTTGTCTTGTGTGTGTTTAGGCTTAGTATTGCTCACAAACACCCACCATTACACCATCCCTTGGAGCTGAGGCCCTTGAGGGTTATTTTTGGAGGTTTTAGACTGATTTTAACCTAAAGAAGCTACTGGAGCTCCATTGGTGAAGAGGGTCTTCAAGGGTAAGAAACTTGTCCCTTTATTCCCCATTTTTGCATTGTATTTTTTCCTACCTTACAACTATTTTTGGGCTTAGTGTATAACATATAAAAGTTCTATTTTTTAGCCCTCTAAATAGTTGGTTAAGGGTGCTTTGGCATTTGGGGTTGTTTGACCCCTCTTAAGCCTTGAAAAGCCCCATTTTGTACCATTTTGAGTGGACTCCGGGACCATTGTATTTGGCCCTCCTCACCACTGAAATCTTGAGGGATTTCAGAGGTGAGGATGGTGCCTTGAGGTCCTAGGAAGGAGAGGGCCACCCTCTCTCCTTGTTGTCCTTGAAAAGGACCATCTTTGCCTCTTGAGGGAGCACCATGTTTAGGTTCATGTTGGCCATGCCTTAGCTGTTTTTCATGCTTATTATGTCATAATATGCCTCTGTTTTTGGTTGGTTTGGACACACCTTGCATGCCTTGCATACATGCCTTGTAATGCCATGTTTAGGCCTTAACATGCTTTAGGTTTTGACCCTTATTTTAGCATGATTTTGGTCAAGCTTTGTGAAGCTTTTATGCTTGTTTTAGTGTGCTAGAGGTTTGTTTTTGGTCATTTGGGTCATCCATGCTTCGCTTTGTATAGCCACAATGTAATCCCTCTTGTAGGCCTTAAGTATCGGATCTTCTAGCATGCTATCCTTTCATCATTTCAGTGGCTTAGAACCACTTATTGCATCATTTCAGTCCTCATGGCATGCTTGTATGCTTGCATTTGATGCCCCTTTAATGCTTTATAAGGTTGTCATCTTATGCTCCATGTTTGGCCTCTTTGTATGCTTGCATGTTTAGACCCTTTAGATGTCATCTAGATGTGTTATTGGTTTTGTCTTAATATGCTAAAACTCTGATTTTGGTTATTTAATTTATGCCATGTTCGATTTTGCTAAGTGTAGTTCAATACGCCTTTGGCTTACCTTGAATTTTGGCTTTGCTTACATGCCTTGTTTGTCTTGTCTAGTTGGTTTGGCACCTTGCATGACTTGATTTTCAGAGTTTATAATATATGCCTTGCATCCATGTTTGCATCTTCTTAAGTATGTTTGAGAGTTGCTCTTTGTGCCTAAGTGATGGACCATGTTCATGTGCATGCTTGTATGTGTATTTGGCCCCATTTTCTTAGTTATTGGCCACTATTTTGGGCTTAGTATAGAGCTGTCCAATTAGTGTAAGTCCCTCCTTTGCATGTTGTTGCATGCACTCCTTGTATGTTGTAGCATATCGGTGAGTTGTTGCATGGTTGAACTTGCATGATTGAATGAAGTCACTTGTTGGCTTGCATACTTAAACATCCACATTGCATCTTGTAGACACCCCATTTTTGACCGTCCATAAGACTTCGACGCGACTGATGATTTACATGGTGGAGAAAGGTATGCAGGGCAAAGGTTCAATTTCTTCGGCAAAGAGAGAGTCAAATCTCAACTTCATACCCCTGTTCTGGACCAGAACGATCTCGATCAAAAGATTTTAGACTTAAAACCCTCTCTTTCAAAACATTTTTGAAATAAAGTTTCTGCGATGTTCTGAGGCTCGCATTTTGTCAAAAATTGCGCTTTTCGGTAAACCGAGCAAGGACAAAGTGGAAATGAATGAAAGAGAGATGAAATCTTTGAAAAATCTTTCAAAACACCTTACTTAGGGGTTTGAAGTTGAAGAAAAGAAGAGAAGAGGGAAGAAATCCAGTCGGGGGAGAAAATGGGCATGAACCGTTAAAAGAAAGTCGAGCAGCCCTCGCCGAATCGGGCCTATTCATTTGGATACTTGGAATCAAACTATGAGGCCACCACCGTTGGAAAGCTTACTCCCGGGGCTTCATTTTGCACTCAAGAATTCCTAAATTCAATTCCGGACGGGGGAGATATGGTTGATTGAAGTAGGGCATCACTCCGGTTGGACCGAAATCTGCGCGGCTTTACGAAACTGGATAACTTTTTCCACAGGAGGAATTTTAATGCAAAATTTGCGCCATTGGAAAGATAACTTCGAGGGCTTCAATTTGGACACTTGAATGGCCACCATTGGACTTCCAATCACCCACGGCCACTTTTCTTCCCGGTAGCCTTTTTTTTTGTCCTGAAAGTAGCTGGCCGGCCAGAAAATCTAGCTGGCCGGCCACCTATTTGGTGAAATGATTTTTGCCCTTTTAAACTAGCCGGCCATGCCCCCCTCCCAAGTGTGTCCTAGAAGTGAATTTTGTTTTCCACTACACCCATGTCCGAGGGTTTGGCCATTTTGGGGGAGAAACTTGGTTTGTTTTCCCCCCCTTTTTTTCCCCCTCTTTTCCACCCCTTTTGCTTATATATACAGCCCCTCCCCTTCAGATTTTAGGGTTACAAAATTTGTTTTGAGAGCCTTGCATCAATTCTCCCTCTCTCTCTACTCTAAGCCTCAAAACACCAAGTCCTACACCCTTTTCTTCATCACCACCTAGCACTACACTACCACTTCCATTTCCAGAGCTTGGAGCTCTTCTCAGAGGCTAGGAGGCACCATTTTTCAGTCCAAGAGGCAGCCAAGGCTTGGTCTTCAAGGGTAAGCACCATTTCCCCCTTTTCTAGCTCATTTTGTACCATTTCTTAGCCCTCTTTGCTTACTGTTTTGAGCTCCGACCAAAACTGAAATGGAATTTTTTTGAGCTCTATTTCATCTTTCATTAAGGGTCTTACCCTTTTGGGACCCCCATTTTGCACTTGCTTCATTACCCCTTTGTATGCCATAATCTTGCATAGTATTTTTGGCCTATGTGTAATCTGTTTTGGAGCATGATGTAAACTGTAGATAGGCTTATTTTGAGCCCTTATTCAACATTGAAGAAGGGCTCATCACTGCTCCAGATGATCCTTTAGCGCATAACAACTCTCGGTTTCGTGGCCGTGATCTTTGTGATATTCGCATCGTCTGTCCCTCCTCCGTGTGTCGGGAGGCCCCACCATCTTCGACGGCCACTTAAAAAATGGAAGGTGCTGGACTTTGGTCATTATTGCTGCGATCGGCTCTGTTAACTCCGTGTACTTTTTGTCGGTTCGCCTTGAGCGTCTGCTGTCGACTTGTAGTTGTTCGTTCATTCGGTGGGAGCACTGATCGCTCGATCGGCGGGAGTCCCGCCTTTTATCCCGCTTGGTTCGTTGCCGGGGCTCAGGGCTCGGTGGCGGTACGGATCTTATTGGTCGAGCGATTTCGAGGAGGGCCGTTTTGCTGGAGGTTTGTCCGGCTTTTATTCTTATGGCATCATCTTCGACTTTACAGTATTCTTCAACTTTTTTCATCAGTGCCCAGACTGTTTTGGGGGGCCTTCTGGTCAGGGAACTGCGCAGAGCACTGTCAGGATGTAAACCCATTTTGAAGGCGGTGATGGCCATGGAGTCGTTGCAAGCGTCGTCAACAAGATTGAAGCACTCCCAATATCGCGCCGAATACGCTCTGAGCGTCTCTCCCGACTGGATCTGCATAGCCCAGAGGGAGTCGGCCTGTTTCGGTTGTACCTCGTTGGTGATAAACCTGGCCCTGAAGGATTTCTGCAGTTGTCGGAAGCTTTTAACCGAAGCTGGCTCCAACTTGTAATACCACCTGACGGCTAGTGGACCTAGGCTGCTAGGGAATATTCGGCACATGAGGGCTTCATTGTCTGCGTGTAGCGTCATGGACTGTTTGTAATGACGGATATGATCAGTGGGGTCTGATTTTCCGTCGTAAAGAGTGAACGACGGAGCTTTGAATTTCTTGGGCAGGGATGCCCTTGCAATCCGTCGAACGAAAGGATCGTGCTGGTCTTCCTCGTTTGAGCTGATTCTCCTGCGCTTGCTCCTTGTTCGCAGATCTTTTTCGGAGGAGCTGGAGGTTTCAGATCGTCCCCTTGCGTCGAGCTCCGTGGATGATGAGTTGGAGTTGCTATTGGTATCTTTTGGTCGGGCCCGAGGTCTTTGTCCGTCTGCCTTCGGAGGTCGCTCTGGTTCCTCGCGCATGGCCTCTCTCGATTTTGCTACCTCCAGGGCCAAATCCTGACGGAGTCGTTCGTTCTTAGCGATCATGTTCTCGAGCCTTTGTTCGTTCTGCTTTGCTTGTTCTATAATAGCCTGCATTGTTTCTTGCGCTGAAGTCGTTGGCGAATCGAAGTTCAAGGCGCGTCGTGCCGCGATGGTCTCTTTTCCGAGCATGTTGGCTGGGGTGAGGTCGTCTACCTGTGTGGTCACGTCGGTGGCTATCGGAGGATCTTCGGTCACGCCTTCCATGGATGTATTCGAGTATTCCCACAGACGGCGCCAATTGTGGGGAAGTGGATTGGAAATACTCTTCGGATCCTGGGAGACGCTAATGATCCTCTGCTAGTCACCTGCAAAGACACAAATACTCCGGTCGGGGGTGCCGGAATTAGCACTCCGACGGACAAGTCAGTTTTCCTCAAGAGAGCTTCTTTACTAAGTTTTCAGAAGTGATTCTTACATACCTTTTCTAGTTCGTTGCCACTATATTTATACTTGTTCTTTTTTTTATGATCCTTGGGACCAGAGCCTACTTTTTCAATCATTATTATTTTTTCCCATTATTCGGCTCTAGGGATCCTTCCCTATTCGGCCCCCATGCCTATGCGGGATGTATGCCGGCTAGAGTCTAGCTTCTAAAATATACCTCCTCCATCCTTGCCATTTATTCGGCCACCACACAACACATGCAGGAATGCAACTAAGATAGGCTCGGCTTATTCTAAACATGGCATATGGAATGCTACAGCTAACAAGTATTCAACTTGGAATTGAAATACAATGTAGTGAGTTATGATGCGCCGAGCCCGGTGCATGCAAAACAGATGAATGAATGCAAACATGCTATCATACTGTATGCTAATTGAAACATGCCCTAATCTAACCATCATAAGCTGGTAAATAAAAGGGAGAGAAAGACGCGGGGTTGGAAGACATACATCACACTGTAGACACCCCATTTTTGACCGTCCTCAAGACTTGGACGTCACCGCTTGAACACTCGGTGATTATCCATGTTTTTGTGTTCGTCCTGAGTTCCCGGAGGTCTCGGCTACGCGCCTTGCCTCAAGATCTCTCGACTCGACTGTTTTGTGTCTAGTTTTGCACCAAACACTTGTGTTTTGCCTTTGAGGGGTAGGGAATGGCTTGTGGGCTATCCCCACACTCCACCGGCCATGGCTTGAGGTCACCGGCTGTGTTTTGTTGCCACCGGCCAAAAGTTTGGCCGGCCGGCACTATAGATGACCGGCCGGCTATCTTTTTTTGATCAATTGCATCTTTTGGCCGGCCGACTACTGTGCATCTGCTTTTGCAGATATTTTGGCGCAGCTGGCATGCACTTGGCTCCCCTCCATACATGTGTATGGAGGGATCTCTCTCTTTAGAAGCTTGTCTTGTAAGCTTACGAGACTAAAATCTCTATAAAGAGGAGCCTTCTCTCCCTTTTTGAGGGGTTAGACATTTTTAGACAGCTTTTTTTTAGGGTTTGAGTTCTAGGGTTAGAATATTGTGTGTATCCTATCTCTATTTCCCCCCCTCTCTTTGTCTTGTGTGTGTTTAGGCTTAGTATTGCTCACAAACACCCACCATTACACCATCCCTTGGAGCTGAGGCCCTTGAGGGTTATTTTTGGAGGTTTTAGACTGATTTTAACCTAAAGAAGCTACTGGAGCTCCATTGGTGAAGAGGGTCTTCAAGGGTAAGAAACTTGTCCCTTTATTCCCCATTTTTGCATTGTATTTTTTCCTACCTTACAACTATTTTTGGGCTTAGTGTATAACATATAAAAGTTCTATTTTTTAGCCCTCTAAATAGTTGGTTAAGGGTGCTTTGGCATTTGGGGTTGTTTGACCCCTCTTAAGCCTTGAAAAGCCCCATTTTGTACCATTTTGAGTGGACTCCGGGACCATTGTATTTGGCCCTCCTCACCACTGAAATCTTGAGGGATTTCAGAGGTGAGGATGGTGCCTTGAGGTCCTAGGAAGGAGAGGGCCACCCTCTCTCCTTGTTGTCCTTGAAAAGGACCATCTTTGCCTCTTGAGGGAGCACCATGTTTAGGTTCATGTTGGCCATGCCTTAGCTGTTTTTCATGCTTATTATGTCATAATATGCCTCTGTTTTTGGTTGGTTTGGACACACCTTGCATGCCTTGCATACATGCCTTGTAATGCCATGTTTAGGCCTTAACATGCTTTAGGTTTTGACCCTTATTTTAGCATGATTTTGGTCAAGCTTTGTGAAGCTTTTATGCTTGTTTTAGTGTGCTAGAGGTTTGTTTTTGGTCATTTGGGTCATCCATGCTTCGCTTTGTATAGCCACAATGTAATCCCTCTTGTAGGCCTTAAGTATCGGATCTTCTAGCATGCTATCCTTTCATCATTTCAGTGGCTTAGAACCACTTATTGCATCATTTCAGTCCTCATGGCATGCTTGTATGCTTGCATTTGATGCCCCTTTAATGCTTTATAAGGTTGTCATCTTATGCTCCATGTTTGGCCTCTTTGTATGCTTGCATGTTTAGACCCTTTAGATGTCATCTAGATGTGTTATTGGTTTTGTCTTAATATGCTAAAACTCTGATTTTGGTTATTTAATTTATGCCATGTTCGATTTTGCTAAGTGTAGTTCAATACGCCTTTGGCTTACCTTGAATTTTGGCTTTGCTTACATGCCTTGTTTGTCTTGTCTAGTTGGTTTGGCACCTTGCATGACTTGATTTTCAGAGTTTATAATATATGCCTTGCATCCATGTTTGCATCTTCTTAAGTATGTTTGAGAGTTGCTCTTTGTGCCTAAGTGATGGACCATGTTCATGTGCATGCTTGTATGTGTATTTGGCCCCATTTTCTTAGTTATTGGCCACTATTTTGGGCTTAGTATAGAGCTGTCCAATTAGTGTAAGTCCCTCCTTTGCATGTTGTTGCATGCACTCCTTGTATGTTGTAGCATATCGGTGAGTTGTTGCATGGTTGAACTTGCATGATTGAATGAAGTCACTTGTTGGCTTGCATACTTAAACATCCACATTGCATCTTGTAGACACCCCATTTTTGACCGTCCATAAGACTTCGACGCGACTGATGATTTACATGGTGGAGAAAGGTATGCAGGGCAAAGGTTCAATTTCTTCGGCAAAGAGAGAGTCAAATCTCAACTTCATACCCCTGTTCTGGACCAGAACGATCTCGATCAAAAGATTTTAGACTTAAAACCCTCTCTTTCAAAACATTTTTGAAATAAAGTTTCTGCGATGTTCTGAGGCTCGCATTTTGTCAAAAATTGCGCTTTTCGGTAAACCGAGCAAGGACAAAGTGGAAATGAATGAAAGAGAGATGAAATCTTTGAAAAATCTTTCAAAACACCTTACTTAGGGGTTTGAAGTTGAAGAAAAGAAGAGAAGAGGGAAGAAATCCAGTCGGGGGAGAAAATGGGCATGAACCGTTAAAAGAAAGTCGAGCAGCCCTCGCCGAATCGGGCCTATTCATTTGGATACTTGGAATCAAACTATGAGGCCACCACCGTTGGAAAGCTTACTCCCGGGGCTTCATTTTGCACTCAAGAATATCCTAAATTCAATTCCGGACGGGGGAGATATGGTTGATTGAAGTAGGGCATCACTCCGGTTGGACCGAAATCTGCGCGGCTTTACAGAAACTGGAATAACTTTTTCCACAGGAGGAATTTTAATGCAAAATTTGCGCCATTGGAAAGATAACTTCGAGGGCTTCAATTTGGACACTTGAATGGCCACCATTGGACTTCGCAATCACCCAACGGCCACTTTTCTTCCCGGTAGCCTTTTTTTTTGTCCTGAAAGTAGCTGGCCGGCCAGAAAATCTAGCTGGCCGGCCACCTATTTGGTGAAATGAATTTTTGCCCTTTTAAACTAGCTGGCCATGCCCCCCTTCCCAAGTGTGTCCTAGAAGTGAATTTTGTTTTCCACTACACCCATGTCCGAGGGTTTGGCCATTTTGGGGGAGAAACTTGGTTTGTTTTCCCCCCCTTTTTTTCCCCCTCTTTTCCACCCCTTTTGCTTATATATACAGCCCCTCCCCTTCAGATTTTAGGGTTACAAAATTTGTTTTGAGAGCCTTGCATCAATTCTCCCTCTCTCTCTACTCTAAGCCTCAAAACACCAAGTCCTACACCCTTTTCTTCATCACCACCTAGCACTACACTACCACTTCCATTTCCAGAAGCTTGGAGCTCTTCTCAGAGGCTAGGAGGCACCATTTTTCAGTCCAAGAGGCAGCCAAGGCTTGGTCTTCAAGGGTAAGCACCATTTCCCCCTTTTCTAGCTCATCTTTGTACCATTTCTTAGCCCTCTTTGCTTACTGTTTTGAGCTCCGACCAAAACTGAAAATGGAATTTTTTTGAGCTCTATTTCATCTTTCATTAAGGGTCTTATCCTTTTTGGGACCCCCATTTTGCACTTGCTTCATTACCCCTTTGTATGCCATAATCTTGCATAGTATTTTTGGCCTATGTGTAATCTGTTTTGGAGCATGATGTAAACTGTAGATAGGCTTATTTTGAGCCCTTATTCAACATTGAAGAAGGGCTCATCACTGTTTGGGACCTCCATGTGCCACTTGTCATTATCCCCCTCTTTGGTCCCCATTTTTGCATGATTTATTAGCCTATTGAGCTTCTGTTTTTGGACCTTGGTCCGAACTGAAAATGGCCCTATTTTGACCCCCTCTTCATGTTTCATTAAGGGTCTATGGCTTTTTGGGACATCCTTTTTATACTTCATGTTATAGCTCTCTTGGTGCCCTTATTTTGCATAGTATTTTGAGCATACTTGTATACTGTTTTGGGCTTGTCAATCAACTGTAAAACATCATATTTTTGGCCCCTATTCAATATTGTAGAAGGCCCCTTCTCTCTTTGGGGCCAGCATTTGTGAGTTGCTTCATTACCCCTCTCTTGGCCCCATTTTTGTATGCTAATCTAGCCTCATTTGTGTTCCCTGTTTGGCCATGCTTTAAACTGTAAACATGCTTGTTTTTGGGCTGCCTAGCTTCTGTATTCATACTTCATGTTCAAATTATGCATGCATTGCATAGCTATAGGCCATTTCATGTGCCAAAATTCATGTTTCGGGACTCGTTCCATGCATCGGGTATCATTTTGCCATGATTCGGGGCTGTTTTGCATCTCATTTTGCCTCTGAAAATTGCATGATCATATGCCATATTCCATGTTTTGCCATGTCTTGTTAGAGTGGCATTCTGTGCCGTAGGTTCGGTCCTCGGTTTGCATGCACGCGTGCACGCACTTCGAGTTGTCTCATTTTCATCTTATGGTCTCCTATGTGAGTGTGACTGAGGTCCACTTGTGTTGGTGTAAGTCCATATTGCATTGTGTATGCCATTTCATTTCATAGCATTGTGTATGCTAGGATGTATGTTAGCGCATTGTGTATGCCATGTTACCTCGTGCATCGTGTATGCCATTCCATAACATTTTGCATGTTAGGTTGTATCTTAGTTGCATTTCATGCATATCATGCATATTGCATCGTGTTCGGGATAGGAGTTAGCCCGGGCACGGGAAACGAGGTACGTTTCGTACTCCGAGTGACGGAACATGTCTCAATTCCCCAGTCACCGACACTCCGGATCATCCATGATGGAGTTAGGTCTTGTTGTGTTTTCATGTGCATTCATCTCATATTGAGTTGTGCAATTCGGCTCCTCGGCCATCATGCATCGATATGCGTGATTGGTGGCACGAGGATCGAGGCATGCATACATTTGTGAAAATACATTGCTATGCTCCTTTCCTGCTCTCTGTTGCAGCAAAATGAAGAATTAGCAACTTTTCGAAGTTTGGCACGCATTTCAAGAACAGGTGCAAACAGAGGCTAATTGGGGCATCGTCATGGATTTCCGCACAAAGGCGACCCGAACATGCATCATTCATCACCCGGAGCAGAATCAAGGCAGTCCCTGGCTTGCATGCCAGTTTTACAGCTTTCTTAGTTAATTTGTTAATTAATTAGGAATTTGTACATTATTTGGACTGTACTATTCTTTTATTCGGGACTGTATATTTATTCGGACCCTCTGTGCGAGGGCGAAATTGTAATAAGTGTGGGTGAGTGTGATGTATGTCTTCCAATCCCACGTCTTTCTTCCCTTTTATTTACCTGCTTATGATGGTTAGATTAGGGCATATTTCAATTAGCATACAGTATGATAGCATGTTTGCATTCATTCATCTATTTTGCATGCACCGGGCTCGGCGCACCATACTAACTGCATTGTACTTCAATTACAAGATGAATACATGTTAGCTGTAGCATTCCATATGCCATGTTTAGAATAGCCGAGCCTGCTATAGTTGCATTCTGCATGTGTTGCATTAGGCATTTCAGCATATTTAGGATCATGCATGATTTCTAATGAGCTTCTGTTTTGGCTTGGAGTACTCGGTGAGTTTTTAAGCTTTAGCATCCTTGCATGCGTGTGAGTGACTGCCATGATAGCATGCTTACCATGAGGCTAACTGCTTATGTGATATACCTGCTTGGATGCCTGTGGGTGAAGGTTGGGTTATTTGGATTGGAACAATTCATCAAATGTTTGTTTTAAGCCCACTAGATAGTGGCAAAATCATGTTTTCTTAAGCCCACCCGAGGGTGGCAAATCCACGTCTTAGCCTACCTGCGAATAGCACCATCAAACCATTTTCAAACAAACAAGCATGAAATGTTTTGTTCCAATTCAGGCGATCCAGTCTATACTTGTATGCTGTGCGCATCACATAGTAAATCTAGGCTAATAACCGGAATAAGAACGCACAATGTTTTCAAAATAAGATATCATGGTTAGTAGAGGCCGGTCTTTGACTGGGCGAGCGGGGGTGCTCACGAAGTGACCTTCCCCAATCGTACCCAAGTTCCCGAGCCGAGGCAACTTTGGTGATGACGGACACGTGGCCTTCGGCACCGAGTCAGGGTTTCCTAAATTTCCCATAAAAAACATTTAGGTGGCGACTCTGTATCTGGCAAAGCAGTCCATGTTTGGCACTTCTTTTCAAAAAATCTGTTTTCAAAATCGATTTGCCGGATTTGGACTCTTTGGTTCAAGATTAAGAACCGTGACATTTGAGTCCTTGAACTGTAGTGACCCCAATAGGAACGGAACGGGACTTAACCCTCCCGGGGCGTTCGGGGACGTCTACACATCTTGCCTACTTGTAGGTTGCATCGCTTCATGCCTTTCATGCTTCTTTACTTAGGTTGTGTGCCTAACATGCTTTGCTTGCTCGCATTGTCCATGTTGCATACTAGTTCGCATGCTTAGATTGCATTGCATTGGCATCCATACTTGGCCTCTTGAATTGCTTGTGATAGAGGTTAAGCCCCATTGTTTGATTATGTGCATTGCATTCCATATTAAAATGCACACTTGATTCTTTGGGCCATCATGCATGGAAATGCGTGATTGGTGGTCCGAGAATCGAGGCCCATGTCCCTTTGAGTCATAAACATGATAAGGGATGTGATTGGTGCATACATTGCTTGAAATGCATTGCCATGCCAAGTCTTGCTCTCTGCTGCTGTCAAACACAGATTCTGCAGGAAGATTTGGCCGGCCGGCTATCTTCAGTGTCGGCCGGCCATCATTGTTGGCCGATGGATCAAATTTGTGGCCGGTGACCATTCTATATGGCCGGTGGTGTTCTCCTTCAGGCGGTGGTGTTCCTTAGTATCCAGAGAGCAAACTCTGAGACTTTGGCAGTCATCAGGGGAGCAGAGCAAGGAAAACAGAGGCATCTTGTGCATGGCAGTGGATTTCTGGGCGGAACCAAGCGCGTATGCATTGAGCCCTCTCCCCGAGGCTGCTGTTTACTTCCTTCTTAGATTAATTTATTTCCTCAATTAATTTAATTGTCTGTAATATTTAATTAGCTTGTAGGTTAATTAAATTGTATTATTCTTTCGGACCCTCTGAGTGAGGGCAAATTTGTAATAAGTGTGGGTGTGTGTGTGCATGTCTTCCAACCCCCACTTCTTTCTCCCTTTTACTTACCTGCTTTTGATAGTTAGTATTAGGGCATATTTACTTTAGCATACCTTATGCTATGCATGCGTGCATCATTCATCAGTATTGCATACACCGGGCTCAGCGCATCATGCTAACTGCATAAGTATTTCAAATCTAACTTGAATACATGCTACTTGTGCATTTTCACATGTCATTTATAGACTAGCCGAGCCTACTCTAGTGACATTCCGTATGCGTTGCATTAGGCATTTAAACATGGACTTGGATCACACATGATTGCTAACATGTTCTTGTCTTGGCACGGAGTACTAGGTGAGCTTTTTATGCTTTAGCATACCGTATGCGTGTGAGTGTTGCCATGATAGCATGATTACCATGAGGCTAGCTGCTTATGTGATATAACTGCTTCAATGCCTATGGGTGGAGGTTGAGTTGTTTAAATTGGAACAATGCATTAAAACTGTGAGTTTTCAACCCACCAGATAGTGGCAAAACCATCTTTTCTAAAGCCCACTCGAGGGTGGCAAAACCTGCATTTTAGCCTACTTACGAGTAGCAAACCATCTTCAAAACAAGCATGCAATGTTTTGTTCCCATTTAGGCGATTTGGTCTATATTTGTTTGTTGTGCGCATAACATAGTAATTCTAGGCTAATAACCGGAATAAAGGCATGTAATGTTTTCAAAACAAGATATTACGGTTAGTAGAGGCCGATCTTCGGATCGAGCGAGAGGGGGTGCTCATAGCTGACCTTCCCCAATCGTACCCAAGCTCCCGAGCCGAGGCAACTTTGGTGATGACGGA
This sequence comes from Camellia japonica, assembly GCA_030407325.1. Taxonomy (NCBI): domain Eukaryota; kingdom Viridiplantae; phylum Streptophyta; class Magnoliopsida; order Ericales; family Theaceae; genus Camellia; species Camellia japonica. The sequence continues at coordinate 128,993,356 of JAPPVO010000019.1, read as the reverse complement.
CACGTGGCCTTTGGCACCGAGTCAGGGTTTCCTAAATTCCCCCATAAAAAATATTTAGGTGGCGACTTTGTATCTGGCGACGCAGTCATGTTTGGCATTTCTTTAAAAATCTGTTTTCTCAAAACGATTTGCCGGATTTGGACTCTTCGGTTCAAGATTAAAAACCGTGACAAAATCGAGTCCGAGCTGTAATCCCGAGCGAGGTCCCCTCGCAGGCTTGTTACACACACGCACGCACACTTATTACAATTGTGCCCTCGCTCGGAGGGTCCAAATAAATAATATACAGTCCCAAATAAATAATTACAGTCCGAATAAATACAAAATCCTAATTAATTAACAAATTAATCTAGGAAAGTAGTAAATTGGCATGCAAGCTAGGGACTGCCTCGACTCTGCTCCGGATGATGAATGATGCATGCTTGAGTTGCTTGGCGCGGAAATCCATTGCGATGCCCCTATTTGCCTCTATTTGCAATTAATCCCGGAATATTGCGCGAAGCCCCAAAAGATTGCCGGTTTCTGATTTGCTGCAACAGAGAGTAGGAAAAGGGCATGGCAAAGTATTTTCACATATGTATGCACGACTACTCTTCAAGGAGTGTAGTCCTCGATTCTCGTGCCACCAATCATGCATCTCGATGCATGATGGCCGAGGAGTCGATTTGCATGACTCAATATGGAATGAATGCACATGAAAACATAACAAGGCCTAGACTCCATCATAGATAATCCGGAGTGTCGGCGACAGGGAATTGAGACACGTTCCGTCACTCGGAGTACGAAACGTCCCTCGTTTCCCGTGCTCGGGCTAACTTCTACCCCAAGCACAATGCAATATGCATGACATGCATGAATGCAACTAATATACAACCTAGCATACACAATGCTATGAAATGGCATACACAATACTCGATATAACACGACATACACAATGCTCTAACATGAAACCTAGCATACGCAATGCTATGAAATGAAATGGCATACGCGATGCATGATGGCTTACACCAACATGAGTGGACCTCAGCCACACTCACATCAGTGGCCATAAGATGAAAATGAGACACTCGAGATGCGTGCACACATGCACGCAAACCGAGGACCGATCCTAAGGCACAAATGCCACCCTAACAAGGCATGAAATATGGCATTCAAACAAGCAAGTTCCAGTATTGAAATGTGATGCAAAATGATCCCAAAACATGGAAACATGGCACCCGATGCATGAGATGAGCCCCTAAACACAAAATTAGGCACATGTATTGACCTATAGCTATACAAAGCATGCATTATTTGACCATGAAGCACAAAGACAGGGCCAAGGTAGTCCCAAAACATGAACATTTCTAGTTCAGAGCATGACCAAAAGATGCTAGCATGATAGACTAAGATAGCATGCAACTTTGACTAGCAAACATGGTTTACATGGCATGTGTATGAAGCGGGTGAGAACTCATCAAACCAGCAAAATTCAGTTAACAAAACATGTGAAAATAAGCCCAAATAATCACTGAAATGCAGCCAACATGTGCACAAATAATGGGTTCCTTTGAAGGGCCATACAAGGGGTTATTAAGCACATACAAGGTAGACATGAAGCATGGAAAAATTAACTCTGAAAATCAAATATGATAGCCTTAAAACTCACCAAATTGGCCCTGAAATCAGTCAACTAAGCATGCAAGATAGGGCCTCTTTGGAAGGCCAAAAAGACCATCAAACAAAACAAGGTGAGAGGGGGGTCACCCCTCTCTGCTTTTGAGGCTCAAAATAGTGCATTAGCCACTGAAAATCCACTGGATTTCAGTGGCTAGAAGGCCAAACAAAGCATGCAACAAGGGCTTAGTTGTAAGGCTCAAAGTAAGAGACAATCAAGCATACAAGGAAGCATATGACTTCAAAAAAAAAATAATTCCCTTAATCAAACATCAAGAGGGCCTTAAAACAAGACTTTTTCCAGTTTGCAACAAATCCCAAAAATGTTTACAAGTGAGGCTAAAACATGGTGCAAAAATAGCCCTAAAAGAGAGATAGAGGACAAGGGGCAGTATCCGGCCTCAAACAGTGAAGAGCCCTTCAACAAAGTTGAAGAGGGGCTCAAAAAAAGATACTTTACAGTTTATGGCAAACCTCGAATATGCTCACAAGCAAGGCTATAATATGATGCAAAAATAGCCCTAAAAGAAGAGATAAAAGGCAAGAGGCAGTAGATGGCCTCAAACAATAAAGAGCCCTTCAACAAAGTTGAAGAGGGGCTCAAAATAAGGCACTTTACAGTTTATGGAAAGTCACGAAAATAATCACAAGTAGGGCTAAAATGTCATGCAAAAATAGGCCTACAAAGAGAGATAGAAGACAAGAGGTAGTAGAATACCTCAAACAGCAAAGAGTTCTTGATCAAACATGAAGATGAGCTCAAAATATGACTATTTTCAGTTTAGGTCGAAGCCCAAAAATGTAAGCAAAATGAGCTAAGATATAGGACAAAGTAGTGCAAAAAAACGGAAAATAGGAGCTTACCCTTGTAGCACAACTTTCCAGCAGTTTTTGGTCCAAGAAGATGAGCTCCTAGCCTCTGAAAATCAGCCTCAAAGTGTTGGAATGGAGGATGGAGGTGTTGTGCTATGGGTTGGTGTGTAAATGGTGCAAGAAACTAGGGTTTTGGAGCTTGGAATAGTGAAAATGGTGGGTGAAGGAGGGAGAGCCTTGGCTAATTTTCTAACCCTTCAAAAATGGTGTAGGGTGCTGGCTTTATAGAAGGAGAGGAGTGGAGGAAAGGGGGGGAAAAACAAATTCAAATTTCCCCCCCAAAAAGGCAAACCCTCGAGCAGGGGTCTGGGGGGAAACAGCTGGCACAGCCGTAATACACTTGGAGAGAGAAAAATGGCCGGCCAGGTGCAAAAGGTTCAGGTGGCCGGCCGGCCAGGCAAGGTGGCCGGCCGACCAGGTCAAAAGGGTCAAGGTGGCCGGCCACCCCCTAGGATGAAGCCCCAGAAGTTAGCTTTCCAATGCCGCAAACCTTGCATCAAAATTCCTCCTGTGTAAAAAGTTATGTCTGTTTTGGTGAAGTCGCGCAGATTCGGTCCAAACGGATTTCAACCAACCATATCTCCTCCACCCGGACTTGGCTCTAGGAGATTCTTAAGTAAAAAATGAAGCCCCGGAAGTAAGCTTTCCAACGGTGTGGCCTCATATGTTAATTCCTCCTGTGCAAAGAGTTATGCCCGTTTCGGTGAAGCCGCGTAGATGTTTTCCTCCTTCCCGGATTCATGCTGAATCACTTTTGACCAAAAAAGCTGGTTTTTTCAGAAAAATTGCTGGCCTCCCACTCTCCTACAACCTTTCTAACAATGAAAATAAGGTCTCCACCAAAAATGAACCAAGACGGATGCAAAACGGAGGTTTGGGGGCCGAAACACGCAGTTCGGGGCCCCGAAAACAGGCTGTTAGGCACCGGAAATGGCGTTCGACCACGAAGTTGGTCTCTCGGACCATAGTGTCCCTCAAAAGGGAGGAAATAAGGTGTATGCCAAAAACCGGAGCAAACGGAGGTGGTTAAGGGTCCCGAACCAAGGCACACGGCCGACGGCTTCGAAAAATCGGAAACCGGGCTCCAAACGGAAAAAATGGCCTACGACCACGAAGCGTAGCCTACGGCCACTAAGAGATGATCTACGAGACCTCTCCCTCCCTTCAGGAAGAGAAAACAAAGAAAACAGGGCCTGGTTCACAAACCGAGGCAAAGCACAAAAGAGTCCGGAAGTCCAGAGGCAAGGCTCGCACCGAAATTCCGCAACCTCAGAACAAGCACAATATGCAACATCACCAAGTGCTCAATCGGTGACGTCTGAGTCTTAAGGTCGGTCAAAAATGGGGTGTCTACAGCGGAGGCCCCGTGATGGAACAAAAGATGCCCGTTTCTCTCCGTTGGCAAAAATAGAGAATCTCACCGTGGAAACACATTCCATGACCCAGTGGACCCACTTTGAATCAAAACCCATTTTCCTCAAAACCATGGCCAGGAAATCCCATTCGATTCTGTCATAAGCCTTATCAAAATCAATCTTGATGGCCATCTGCCCAACTTACCCGGACTTGCGAAGTTTGAGCGAATGGAAAGCTTCATGGGCTACTATGACATTATCCTGGATGAGTCGCCCGGAGACAAAGGCTGACTGGTTAGGAGAAATCAAACTCTTCAAATTCCTTTGAGGCGATTAGCAAGAAGTTTGGTAATAATCTTAAGAATGAAATTACACAAACTGATGGGACGAAATTACAATAAAAAAGTGGGGTTACTGACCTTAGGAATCAGAACCAAGTTGGTTTGATTAAGTTCTCTAAGAATATAACCACCATTAAAGAAACTGCGCACCGCTGTGCAAACAGACCCCCCCTCCCACTTTGTCCCAATGAGTCTGATAAAAAAATCAAGGGAAACCATCTGGGCCTGGGGCTTTAAAAGCCCCCAGTTGAAAAGCTGTCGATTTAATCTCCTCATCACAAAAAGGACGGGTCAGGGCACGGTTCATTTCCGAAGAGACAACGGAATCCACTACTGACAAAGCTGCCGAACAGTCCCGGCTACCAGAGCTAGTGAACAAAGAAGAGTAGAAGTCCAAGAAATGCTGGTTGATTTCTGATTCTGAACTCAACCAAATCCCATCTGCATTTTGTATTCGAAGAAGTTGGTTCCTTTGACGACGTTGAATCAAGGATGCATGGAAAAAACTCGAATTTATATCCCTAAAATTGAGCCAGCGCACACGAGAACGTTGATGGAGATACATCTCTTCCCTAGATAACACAAGTTCAAGGGCAGATTTGAGCTGGTCTTGTAGTTGGAAATTCTCATCAGAACAAGGTTGCGCTTGAAGATTAGCCAATTGTGATTTGAGCAAAGCAATCTGAATTTTGTTATTGCCAAAAGTTTCCTTACTCCACACTTGCAGCCCTTCCCGACATGCTCTAAGCTTCTTTGCCAACCGGAACATTGGAGAACCCACACATTGGTCAACCCAATTTTTGCGAATGATTTCCACACAGTCTAGGCTAGTAGACCACATGGTCTCAAATTTAAACAGCCGCAGCACTCTTTGAAGAGGCAAAGTGCAATTTAGGATTAAGGGGCAGTGATCAGACCCAACCTGAATGTCATGAAAGACCTGGGCATAGGGATACAAGGTACGCCACTCCGCTGTAGCAACCGCTTGGTCTAGCCGCTCCCGGATGTTAAGGTTTCCACGTTGGTTATTTGACCAAGTAAATGGGGGACCATTGAACTCCAAGCCCATGAGAGCACAGTCTGAAAGCAACTCAAGGAAAGCATGGATTTGAGTCATTCTACAAACTGCACCCCCTGCCTTCTCTGTACAAGCACCAATTTCATTAAAATCGCCAATGCACAATCCAGGGTAGGTACTATCAGACATTAAGTGACGGAACTGAACCCAGAAACATCTCCGAACCGACCTTTGTGAAGGAGCATGAATAAAATTGGCAACCCAATTGGAAGGGGCAGTTGGCGAAGTAATTACACCACGGATCAAGTACTGAGATTTAAACCGAATATCCAGATCAATGTCATCAGTCCACCAAACAGCCAAACCTCCCGAAATGCCCACTGGATCAACATAGGAGTAATGGGAGAACCGTAACCGTCTTCTGATACTTTCCAAACTCGATGACTTATTTTTCGTCTCCATAAGAAACACCACTTGAGGACGATGGGTTGTGACCAACCCTCGGAGGATCTGGACTGTCAGGGTTCGCCCCAACCCCTGACAGTTCTAGCTGATGATCAGCATGGAGGTCGTGGCTGATGAGGGCCAGCCACCAAAGCCCATTCGTCGGACTCATGATGTTCAGTAGGAAGTGAACTGGGAACTTGAGAGCAATCTTCGAGATCAGAGGGGAGAGAGGGTGCTGGAGATACATTGGGAAACTGCTCTGGCAATGGTTGGAGGTCTGCCACCACTTCGACATCAACAAGAGTGTCGAGCTTCAACTTACCCCTACCCTGAGCAATCTTCGCTCCTTTCCATCTATGATTGAATTTTGGAGACGAGAGCAGCTGCAACAAGACGGGAGAGACTGTGAAAGATTGGATTGGAACATTAGTTAGGTCACCTTTGAGTAGTTTAGGATTTCTCTCTGGGAGCTCCTCCTCCGTTGAAGCCTTACACTTGATGGACAAATTATTGAACACTGTTGACGTACATTCATCCACGACAAATGCAACCCTTTTTTATCTTTTTTTTTTTATTTTTTTATAGTGAAATGACATAATGCAAATTATAAATTGGAAGAGTGTTTAGTAAGAAAATAATTGATACCTATGCATATTTTTTGTTATTTTGGTGATCAAGATGTCAACTTTTTTCCCTTTAAAAAAAAAAAAACAAAATATTTATAATACATTTTCTTAGAATGTTTAGGATTAAAGCAACTTGCACCTATGAATTGTCCATTGGTATTTTAGTGAAATAAATATGGTTCAATATTATATTGATCAAGGCCATCACACCAATGATTCCTAAACTTCTTCTTCTTCTTTTTTTCTTTTTTTTTTTTTTCAAATAATAAGCATACGTTCCTTTTAAAGTGTTTTGTGTTAAAAATAAGCGTAAATTATGCAAATAGTCCATATAGTTTATACGATGTGTCAATTTGGTCCCTATAGTTTCAACTTGCTCGATTTTGCCCTTAATTTAATAGATTGTGTTATTTTAGTCCAATAAATAACAGCTGTTAAATTAATTTAACGAAAGGTAAAACAATGTGTCAATTTATTCCCTGTACTTTACACGATGTGTTAATTTTGTCCTTATAGTTTCAATTTTCTCGATTTTGACAGGGACTAAATTAACACATTGTGAAAAATACAGGGACCAAATTGACACATTGTTTGACTTTCCGTTAAATTAACTTAACAACTATTATTTATTGGACTAAAATGACACAATCCGTTAAATTAAGAGGCAAAATCGAGCAAATTGAAATTATAAGGACCAAACTGACACATCGTGTAAACTATAGGGACTATTTGCATAATTTTCCCTGAAACTAAAAGATTGTTCTTAATTCTTTCTTCTTGTTATATTCTATATAGGATTCATAAGTCCATTTTTTGAATGTCAAGAGAGATTATATTATGAGAAAAGTTAGGGATTATAAAAAAAATTTCATGAAAATAATCATGAAAGATTTATGATCCTTGGATTACCTTGATTAGTATGTGATGCTTTATTCTAAGTGTAATCCAAGGGTCACAAAGCTTTCATGATTATTTCCATGAAAGATTTTTCATGATATCTAGCATTGCTGTTATATTATAGTTTTTGAATAATTTTACGGTTGTTAGGATTTGGACCCACATCTCTTGTTATGAAGGAAATGCCTTCCCAATTACACAGCGCACATGTCAAAGTATCTATTTCATTTTTTATATAAGACTGTTTAACATTTTTCTTTTAATTTGTACTAAGTCTTTAAAAAATTATTAGATTTGATTCACGATTTGTAAAATTAGGATTTCAATTCATGATATGTAGGGGTGTAAAAATGGCCCGCGGCCCTTGGATAGCCAAAAGCTCGCCCGCAACCCGAGATGGGCCCAGGCCCAAGCCCCTGGGCTAGGGCCTGGGCCATTATTTTGAAGCCCGGCCCGTGGCCCAACCCTTGACCCGCTTAGGGCTTGACCCGAAGCCTAGCCCGCCCGACCCATCCAAGGCCCAGTGTATTTTTTAATAAAAAATAATAAAATTTTGGTACATAAAAATTTTAAAAACAAAATAAAATTTATTAGGCCCGCCCAAGACCCGACCCACTGGCCCGCCCAAGGCCCAAATACCCCTGGGCTTCGGCTTGGGTTTGAGCCTAGGCCTGGGCTTAATTTTTTCGGCCCGTAGGCCAGCCTGGCCCGACTCAAATTTTAGCGAGAGTCCGCGAGGCCAGATTTACACTCCTAATGATATGATTCTCGATTTGACAACTATATTGTCATGTCATTTTAAAATTTAAAATCTTCCTTGGCTGTTTTTTAATTTGAAATAAAGATGTTGATGTGACTCTTTCACAACCATGTAATAGAGAGGATCCGGATCCACCATACAAGGTATGAAAAGTTTCTTACCATGCCAGATTCAGTGCGAGGACTGATATAAAAACTGTCAGGGTGGGCTGGATTTTTAATACTGGTACAATGGCCCTTGCTTCTCAGTGTCTTCTTCACCAAAACTTCGTGTCTTGGACCAGAGAATTTCTTCGTGTAGAGTTTGTACGCCAGGGGCTGCTTGAGCATTTCCAGCCAAAAACAATAAAATGATCCACAATATGAGCAGATTAGTAAGCTTCAGTTTCCAATCACTCCAAGAAAGAGAATTTACTTGAATTTCCTAAAAGATCAAGGGCCTCCTGGGTCTAACCTTCTCAAGTATTTTGTCAATGACAATCTCCACCTGATTAACATTGCAACTCTGTAACTCTGGAGCACTCAGCCTACATCCCTCAAGTCCATCCAAGCATCAAAACTGCTCTACGTCTATAGAGAGCACAAGCTGTCCATATGAATAAAAAGAACAATTAGAATGATACCATACAGGACTCAAAACCTAAGAAAATGAAAACTACACATGAGATTTTCACACACGCAAGACCATTGTTGTGGGTTTTCTCAAGTTTAACAAAAGCACATCAGTAGATTCAGTACTGATATATTGTTACTCTGCATCACTGTCACCAAAAGGAACTGCCACTACTTGAAGCAGTATCCATTTCATGAATTTAGCAAAAAGGTTATCAGGCCATGGTAATGTATAATGGTTCATATCGTCTATGTTCTACATTAGTTGCCAATCCACCATAGTTAGCCAAACCACAAAGCATAATACACATTCATGGAACAAGAAATATAACTTAGTTTAAGCTAGAAATCAAGACTAATGTCCACCACTCCTACAACCCAGAAAAGATGAGCCAATATAGAACCATTGAAGACCAAATGGCTTTCATGCCACAGTAATGCATGCCGGTTCATATAAGTGAGATTCTCCTTTTTTCCCCACCCCAGAAAGAGAAAGAGGGTATTCAAAGTTAAGCACAATAAATATTTAAGACAAATAGTACTTTCTCTTCCCATCCACACCAACAGGATGCTAAACAGAATCAAGTCTCAATTAAAGTCTCAATTGAACTTTAGCCCTTAATTGAGACTTGATAACATAATTGATAACTTAACATGGTATAGTAATTGATACCTATAAGGAGTCTCAATTAAGAGCTAAAGTCAGATATTAAACTAATACCATGTTAAGTTATCAATTATGCCAAAAGCTTAGATTGTTAAGAAATGAGCCTAACAATGTATATTAAGCTATTTAACAAATAAGAGTTTCTAAACGGAAATGAAAATAACAAAACCTACCAAATCCTTATTTAAATTGTTGACAAAATTTTCATCTACTGTTGGAAATACTGATACACTTTCGATGCTATAGACTCGACTATAGGCTGACTTGATTCTGTTCAACATCCCGCTGTTGTTGTTTGTTCGTTGTCCTTCAGTAACTAGTTTTTCTTTGTTATCAAGGCTAACATTTCCTTTTGCGGAAGACCTTTCATTTCCTATCTTCCCAAACAAGGCAGTTAAAGAAGAAAAGACAGAAACAGTTCTTGAGAGAGTTCTTGCAAGATCTGCAGCACTCTTTAACTCAGGACTAGTTGAACTTGCTTGAGGGCAAACTGAAGATGGCACAAGAACAACAGAAAACAGTGAGCTCTGATTTGAGTTTCATGATCTGGATGGACCATAACTGGGAGTAACTGATGAAATAAAGCCTCAGCAAATGCCTGAGGGGAAAAAGATAAACTCATATGCAAGGTTGGATAAGGGATTGAAATAACAAAAGAAAGCAATATAATCATTAAAAAAAATTAACTTCCTTGCCTTGTTTTTATATGACAAATGTGGTATAGAGGCTACGATTTCAGCAATACGAAAAACTACAGCAATAGTAGTTCTGGCTATAACTATATTATTTGAGATGTTCTCCAACATCACAGCCATGGTGTCAAGAATTGGGCCTGCTTCTCCAACTAGTTTGTCAATGGCAATTCAATATCAAATTTGTCAAAATACAGTTACAAAATTCTTTTAAAAGTTTAGGACACTTAGAACAAGTGAAATAATTAAAAATTCCAATACAAATTATAACCAAAATGTAGCATCACAAGTATTTCTAGCTGGAGATCCAAAGAACTAGAAGTCCACAACATTGCAGGTGTATTAAGGAATATTAAGAGATAAATGATACCCTGAGTGATAACTCCACAAGGCACTCATCAACTACTTCCTGAAATTTTCTGTTCCAATTGATTATCTCAGCTCCTAAATTTGCATCATCAAGTGAGTAATGAATGCTTTTCCGTAGATGCCTCATAACATCTGTGTAGACGTCCCTGAACGTCCCGGGAAGGAAATCCCGTTTTGTTCATTGGGCTCACTATAATTCAAGACTCAATGTCAAGGTCCTGTATCTAATCTCGCAGAGTGCAATGCAAGACCGATGAATCATCAAAGAGTCCAAATTCGGCAAATCGTTTTGAAAAATAGATTTTTAGAAAGAAGTGCCAAACATGGACTGCTTTGCCAGACACATAGTCGCCACCTAAATATTTTATTTTGGGGAATTTAGGAAACCCTAACTCGTTGCCTAAGGCCACATGTCCGTTATCACCAAAGTTGCCTCGGCTCGGGAACTTGGATACGATTGGGGAAGGTCACTTCGTGAGCACCCCCGCTCGCCCGATCGAAGATCGGCCTCTACTAACCATGATATCTAGTTTTGAAAACGCTATGTGTTCTTACTCCGGTTATTAGCCTAGATTTACTATGTGATGCGCACAGCATACAAGTATAGACTGGGTCGCTTGAATTGGAACAAGACATCTCATGTTCGTTTTGAAAACGGTTTGCTACTCGCAAGTAGGCTAAAATGTGGATTTACCACCCTCAGGTGGGCTTAGAAAAGATGATGATTTGCCATTATCTAGTGGGCTTAAAACTCATAGTCAATGCATTATTCCAATTCAGATAATCCAACCTTCACCCACAGGCATTTAGGCAGATATATCACATAAGCACTTAGCCTCATGGTAAGCATGTTATCATGGCAGTCACTCACACGCATGTAAGGATGCTAAAGCATAAACACTTACCGAGTACTCCAAGCCAAAACAGAAACTATGTTAGAAATCAATGCATGATCCTAACTATACCGAAATGCCTAATGCAACACATGCAAAAATGCAACTATAATAGGCTCGGCTATTCTAAGAATGGCATATGAGATGCTACAGCTAACACGTATTCAACTTGGAATTGAAATACGATGCAGTTAGTATGATGCGCCGAGCCCAGTGCATGCAAGACAGATTAATGGATGTAAACATGCGAGCATAAGTATGCTAATGAAAATATGCCCTAAACTAACCATCATAAGCTGGTAAATAAAGGGAGAAAGACGTGGGGTTGGAAGACATACACACACTTACGCACACTTATTACACAACTGCCCTCGCTCGGAGGGTCCGAATAAATATTACAGTCCGAATAATAATTACAGTCTGAATAAGTACAAAAAACCCTAATTAATTAACAAATTAACTAAGAAATGAAAGTAAATTAGCATGCAAGCTAAATGGACTGCCTCAGCTCTGTTCTCCAAACGGGTCTCCAAACGGGAAAAATGGCCTACGACCACGAAACGTAGCCTACGGCCGCTGAGAGATGGTCTACGAGACCTCTCCCTCCCTTCGGGAAGAGAAAACAGAGAAAATAGGACCTGGTTCGCAAACTGAGGCAAAGCACAAAAGAGCCCCGAAGTCCGGAGGCAAGGCTCGCAGCCGAGACTCTGAAACCTCAGAACGAGCACAATATGCACTATCACCGAGCGCTCAATCGGTGACGTCTGAGTCTTAAGGTTGGTCAAAAATGGGATGTCTACAGTTGCCCCTCTTTGACAGAACTCGGAAGTCGTAATTAACGGGAGTGAATGTCAAAGCCCAGAGACGACCCATTTTTTACAAGGCCGAAGACTTAGACAAACAGGCAAGATAAACAGAGAGATGTGCCCACAGGCATGCTCGCAAGCGGGGGCAAAATGCAAAACGATATGCAACAAGCCGGACGTAACTCATGATCATGCAAAGCAGCAAGCTATAATGAAGCGCACACGCAACAGTTTTAAGCAAGAATGCAAAGCAACAACTACATTTCATGCAGTTTAAGAATGCGGAGAATCACAATTCTCACTACGTCTCACACGGAGAAGATACAATACCTGCGCGATTCGTCTGGTCGCACCAGCTTCAAATGAACCATACATACAATATCGTGCCTGTAAAAGAGAGAAACTTAACAAGCACAACATAGTTAGCAACACATGTTCAAAGCTATATTGAACGCAGACAAACAGGGTGTCGATGGGAAAGTGCATCGCAATGCGAGAGACACGCGCGTGACAGCGCAAGTTAAGCACGGAGGCATGTCAATACCAATGAGACGTGCACAACAATGCAAGTGGTATGCACGAGAATGAAAGTGACGTGCATAAATGCAGGATAAGTGCAAACTCGAATGCATATTTGGCACAAAACAACGAGCAAAAGAATGCAAGTTTCAACTAGGGCGACTCAATCGCGGCCTCCGGTTTACCTCCCGAATGGGTCACAACGTGCTCAAAAAGGATACATTTTGCTCTTGACGAGTGACGATGAAACACGCATCGAAAGTTGGAGTTGAAGTTCCCGCGGAGGGATTTCGCGACGAAAAGTGCACTTTCCTTGTACTTTCTCAGGTGCCGGGGACTCCGATCACTACCAAAATTTGCAGAGAGTTCAAAGAGACCTTGGAGACCACCTTGGGAACACCACCGACCAAGTTTGGAGGCTATTGGAGGCCACCAACCAGGTTTGGAGGCTAGTGGAGGCCACCGACCAGGTTTGAGGCAAGGGGGTGGTCGGCCTACCAGAAAAGGTGGTCGGCCGACCACCTAGCCCAAATCCGGGGCAGTTTGGTACTTTCATGCTCATTTCTTTAAATATACAAAGCCAAACACTTTTTGCTCACAACTCTAAGTCCGAAATCAGTCCCTCTCCCTTCCTAGAGCATTTTCCCTCTCAGATCTGTGCTCTATACGCGGTTTCCAACACCCCACGCAAAGTTGTTTCGCGAAAACTTTTAGTTCTCTTCATTTTGAACCGATTAAATTTTGATTTCGGAGCTTCTTTTCTCATTTTCACCACTTGAGGTAAGTTTGTCTCAATATTTGGAACATTTTCTTGGGAGTTGACTTTTGTTGACTTTTTTATTTCCCGAGAGTTGACTTTTGTTGACTTTTTTCAATTTTGGCTCATTTTGCTCATTTTTGCAGATTTCTTGAGATGGCGGGTCATTTTCCCCATGGCGGAGGTTCTCCAGGTGCCGGAGGTGATCCAGACATCATGTCTTTACCTCCGAGGGTTCGGCCATTCTTTCCCGAGAGGTATGACCCTCCGACACACATCCTCCCTTGGGCAGTTTCCTATCATTTTACCGACTTTGATGCTCGAGCACCGGTGGATCTGCTATTGCGGGAGCCGGAGTCCCACCTCTCTCATCAGGAACGAGAGGTATGTACTTCACTTTTTACATTTCCCGCCTTGTATTCTGCATTTTCCGTGCATTTCATGTTTTCGCTATGCATGCTTATCTGCTCATTCTAGCACACAGCATGTTCTGAACACTTAGTTTATAACGCAATATTCTGTTCGTATTTTGAACACACAGCTCAAACACTTGAATTTCTGAACCCGCAGTCCATATATTGATTGTGAACACACAGCACACACTTGTTGAGAGTCGAACACGCAGCCCGAACTTTGAATTTCTGAACACGCAGCCCATACCTTGATTGTGAACACGTAGCACACGCTTCAATTCTGAACACACAGCTCATATCTTGATTATGAACATGCAGCACACACTTCTTGAAAGTTGAACACGCAGCCCAAACTTTGAATTTCTGAACACGCAGCTCATATTTGATTGTTAACACGCAGCACACATTTATTGAAAGTTGAACACGCAGCCCAAACTTTGAATTTCTGAACACGCAGCTCATATCTTGAGGTGAACACGCTGCACACACTCATTGAAAGTTGAACACGCAGCCCAAACTTTGATTGTGAACACACAGCACACACTTGTTGAGAGTTGAACATGCAACCCAAACTTTGAACTTCTGAACACGCAGCTCATATCTGAGGTGAACACACAGCACACACTCGTTGAAAGTTGAACACGCAGCCCAAACTTTGAATTTCTGAACACGCAACTCATATTTGATTGTGAACACGCAGCACACACTATTTCTGAAATCTGAACACGCAGCCCATATCTTGATTGTGAACACGCAGCACACACTTGTTGAAAGTTGAACACGCAGCCCAAACTTTGAATTTCTGTACACGCAGCTCATATCTGAAGTGAACACGCAGCACAGACTCGTTGAAAGTTGAACACGCAGCCCAAACTTTGATTATGAACACGCAGCACACACTTGTTGAAAGTTGAACACGCAGCCCAAACCTTGAATTTCTGAACACGCAGCTCATATCTGAGGTGAACACCAACACACACTCATTGAAAGTTGAACACGCAGCCCAAACTTTGAATTTCTAAACACGCAACTCATATTTGATTGTAAACACGCAGCACACACTATTTCTGAAATCTGAACACGCAGCCCATATCTTGATTGTGAACACGCAGCACACACTATTTCTGAAATCTGAACACATAGCCCAAATTTGTTTGTCAACACGCAGCACACACTATTTCTGAAATCTGAACACACAGCCCAAATTTGTTTGTGAACACGCAGCACACACTTGTCGAGAGTTGAACACGCAGCTCATATTTGATTGTGAACACGCAGCACACACTATTTCTGAAATCTGAACACACAGCCCATCATACAACACTGCTCAATCTGAACACACATCTCATAACACAGCATTTGGTTTGCACACAGCTCATACATTTCATTTGCACGCAGCTTATTCATTTCATTCTAAAACTGAATACATGTGTTCATTATGAATGCAGGTGTCTTCTCGCGTTACACGAGGATATGGCTCCATCGTCGCGAGGGAGTGGTACACAGAGCTCCCGGAGGCTGTTCGTGATTGGGTTGATCAAGCGGGATTCGGACCCTTCTGCACTGGGATATCTCGCTATCCTGCTAGCAGGACATTGATGGGGGCACTTGTGGAGAGATGGTGGGACACCACCAACTCCTTCCATTTCTAGGCTACCGGGGACATGACTATGACCCCGTTCGACTTTGCTGTGCTGACAGGCCTTGACGTGGGAGGCTTGGCGATCCCTTATGATGAGGACATGGGCGAGTGGGAGGCCGCCTGGATTTACCTGTTGGGAGCCCGCCCACTAGTTGACAGATCCTCAGGCAGGGTCCGATATACCTGGTTTTCCTTACATTTCAGAGGGAGGGAGCCCGAGATTCCCGAGGAGATAGCACAGTACACCCGAGGGTTTTTGATGTTCCTCTTCGGGACCACTCTGTTCGCCGATAGGGGGAACACCGTTGGGCTATATCTGCTGAGTGCCCTGGTAGACCTCTCGCAGGTCTGTCAGTATGACTGGGGTGGCGTCGGCTTGGCTACCCTTTATTGCTACATGAACGCGACCTCCCGCGAACGGGGGAACATAGTCGGTGGCTATTGGAGAGCTTGGGAGATACTTTCTGCCCCTTTGATTTACATTTCTGCTTTTCATTATCTGTACATTGTACACACGACACACTTTACATTCTGTACTCACATTCTGCACTCAGCATTCTGTATTCAGATTCTGCACTCAGCATTTTGTATTCTGATGGCTTTCGCCCTATTTTCCACAGTTATGGGTTTTTACGTACTTCCTGATGCTAGCCCCAAAGCTCGAGGTGGAGGTGCCCCTCATGACCCCTTACTTGCTCGTTTTCGAGGGCTAGTATCGACCGCGGCCCCGGGAGACTCTCCCCTACCTTTGGCAGTTTTTCGACACAAAGCGGCCGACAGAGGTAATTTAGAACTCTCAGTTCTCCATGTTTTCATCTTTGATTTATCTTGCACATCTACGATTTTAATCGGCTTATGCATTGGTTATTCGCAGATCACATGGCAGCCCTGGGTGCCTTTGGGTGGAGACCTCCAATTTCAGTTTGCCAGAGGATGGGCTGCCTCTCGGTAGAGGATCTTGTTTGAGGGGCCAGCTGGTAGGGCCTGGTTCCTAGGGGATCACTTCTTGCGTCAGACCATGGGCTTCCCTGAGCAGAGTGTTCCCTCAGCACCTCCAGATGATATGCGATCCGCTGATAGGCTCACTCCTCAGGACGTCGACAGCGCCATGCTGGGTACCGATGTATTGCTACATTTGGAGGACGGGGAGTACGCGACCTACCGTCATACATACTTGATGCCTCCATTGGCAGGTGTCCGTACTCCCACGAGGAGGTCTACTGGCATGCCATCCTCGAGTCGCACCCGAGCTAGAGACATTCCTTCGACCAGTAGAGCCGGCACATCGAGAGGTGGGGCTAGACTGGTCCCCCTGATTCCCCTGACTTATCATCACGCCGGATGGCCAGATATCCCAACTGAGTTGACGGGATGGCGATACGGGACTTCCTACCCGATTCCGATAGAGCCTCCTATGCCAGATCACCCATACGTCAGAGACCCTGACTCACTACCGGTATGCTTTACAGCTTTACAGCTTTGATTTATCACTCAGATACTTGGACATTCATTCATTCATTGATGACTTGCATTTGCATCTGCAGCCTACCACGAAGTATACTGAGGGGTTGCTCGGGTTAGTGGCCTCGCTCGAGGGCATGGTCTTGCGGAGAGAGGCGCAGCTGTCCATCATCGGTGTCCCGGTACTCTTTAGTTTTCTTGCATTTATCATACTTCTGATGACATGCTGAACTTGAACATTTCACTGCATTGATTGACCGACTGTATGCGTAGAGCACATCTGACACACACCACATTCATGTACTATATTTGCATACATCCACTCCATGTAGCTTTTTATCTGTGCATCTAATATACATATTTTGGCTGATGCATTCAAATTGCACTCTTTCTTTTCAGATGCCTCCGATATATACCGGGCCACAGACTGGGCCATCCAGGCCTTCCTGAGGAGCTGGGCCATCTAGGCCTTCTCGAGGAGCTGGGAGAGGGGAGTTGTCTCGCGGACGAGGCGGACGCAGAGCGCATGTCATAGAGGAGGAGTCCAGCGCGGAGGAGGAGTCTGCGCATCCTCAATCAGAGACATCTGCTGGCAGAGAGGATGACTCTGAGTCTGGTTCTGAGGGCGGAGGTGATGCCGAGGAGGATTCCCAGGACAGCAGCTCCAATTCAGATGATGGTGCTGGTGGAGATGGTGCAGGGACTTCTCAGCCAAAGAGGACGAAGAGGGCCTCTTATTCTTGCACTTGAGCACTGATGCAGATGTTCCTGCTTTATTTGCCTTTTTTACTAGTAGTTATAGCACATTGTACATTATTAGGCAGTTTTATTTGCTGTAAAACTTGTACCCTTGTTGTAAAATGTTATAACAAAGTAAGCATGATGGAATGAAACAGCTTTTGTTCAAAAAGTGTTGTATTTTATGTTCTTAGCATCGCATCGCATCATTTTGCACAAAAATGAGATTGAATGGAATTGTGCATTGAAAATTGCCAAGTCAGGTAGTGAACCGACGCAACAAACAAAGCAACTTAACTTACTAAGAAAGATCAGAACCTTAGCAAGTTTACAACTCGATAAGCAAGACACAACAATGTTGATTAAACTTACAACTCGATATACAAAACTCGACAAAACTTAACAACTCGATAAACTAAATAACTCGGTAAACAAAACAACAACTCAATAAGCAAAATAACAACTCGATAAGCAGGATTTAACAACAACTCGATAAACAAATGCATTTCGGACGATCTGGGTGACGGAACGCATCCAAAACAGAGGAAAACACGCACCTTCAACACTCCCAATGCATGGAAATGCTAGGAACTTTCTTCTAGAAGCTAGAACAAGACCAAAGCCACATTCCTCTCCATGGCCGACCACCTAAAGGAGCTGGCCGACCAGCTTTTTTGCATTGGAGGGGAGAGGGGTGGTCGGCCTACCAGAAAAGGTAGTCGGCCGACCACCTAGCTTGGCAGCCACCAAATTTTCGACACGTGTCGCCCGGACAGTGCCCTATCCTCTTTAAAAGCTCCAGCCTTGTAGTTCATTCATTTCATCTCAGTTTTGCATTAAAATGGAGGCGTTCCTCATCCAAAATCTCACAGCTTGGATCGCTTCTCTAGATGGCTTGAAAAAGTTGAACTTCCAGGGCTTCGGCTTGAATGCACTATTCACGCTGGGCCGTACTCCGCTGCATCTTCCTTTCCTCCATGCCGCGGCAAGGTTTTGGAATCCGGTGACACACGTCTTTAGCTTAGCGGGCAAGAGATGTGCTTTCGAGCAAGAGACTTCTTGATTTGCGACAAGCTTTGATGGAGTCCGAGCGCAATGAGGAAATCTTGCCTCAACTCTGATTTGGCCACGTCCAAGCCCTAGGGCAAATGTGCGGCCTCACTTTGCATGATGCTCGATCATTGATTCATGACGGGGAGCTGGACATCCCAAGCTTGGTTTGCCAATTTTCTGATGCTGGTAACCGCGGCGACCATCATTGGCAGGGCTATCAGCGACACGTGCTTTGCCTATGCTTGCTGTCTCATTTCTTGCTTGCCTCGGGCTCCGGTGGATTCAGTGTCCGGTTGATCGAGGTTGCCCAAGGTTTGAAGGAGGGCAAGAGCTGCATTGCCATGACATTGGCTGAGACTTGATGGGCTTAGACGCTTTTCATCATCGGGAGACGGCTAGGCTTGCGGGGAGCCCACTACTGTTGCAGGTAATGTTTCCCACCCAATCTCACATATGTATTGCTCACACATCTCGGCCCTCAGGCTCGGTTTTTTCTCAAAAACCCTTTTCTTACTTTTCTCTCATCGTACATCTCTCTATTCTTTATTCTCTCATTTTTCATCCCTCCCCAGGTGTGGTTGATGGACAAGTTACAGATTGTGGAGTCTTGCCCGCATACTCAGCCCGCGGCTACTTTTTTCGACACGCTTGGTCGATGCCCTGGATGGGGTGGTGGTACAACTGGATGTGCAGTTTGTTGCAAACCGCATGCGCTTGGCGCTGCCCTTGGCTCAATCTGCCAGCAATGAGTTACAACATGACCCTGTCAGCCTGGGATTCAATTGATTGGCATGACACACTGTGTTTCTATTTTCCGTTCCGGTTCCAGCGCCAGTTCGGACATGATCAGACTTCCGCCAGAGGGGATAGAGTACCTGCTGCATTCCCAGCCCGAGGCGCACAGCTGCTGCGGTATGCCACAACATGGAGGACTAGAGAGCTCCTAGCCCCCGCTCCCACTTTCAGTTGCACTTTGTCTGATGAGTGCTTGGATTGGCTCAATGAAGAGGCACAGGAAGGGCCCACTTTGCATCAGAGGCTTCGACCAGCTCTGGGAGGGGGCGCAGGAACACCTGACTTATCTATGCCCTAGATTTATTGCTTTATTAGTACTTTCAAGTTTTCTTATGAATGTAATAAAACGCAACTTCAATTGTATGCAAGAGCAGGAGAACTCTGTATTGAAATCAATGAAATTGAAGGTTGTGGGTACTGAAAATTTTTCGCTTTGGTCCAAAAATGGTCTAAGTTGTAAAAAGATTAATTTTGAACAAAGTCAACTTTTATTAAAACTTTTCAAAACCATTTTCGATATGGATCAGAACTGGACACGCCTGAAATCTGTCACTGAGATGCACAACCTCGGATCCTAGCAACTGGAAAGTTGCCCCTAGTCTGAATAGTACCGCAGCATTGCACAGCAACGGAAAGTTGACCCTAGTCTGAAAAGCACTGCACCGGAGATCATAAACAAACTCTCGAATGCTGAATAGACAAAGATGACCGAGATAATCAAATGGACAAAGTTGATCGGGGAAAGGTTTATGGCTGAACTTCAGGATGAAGTTGCCTACGTATCCCAAAGATGGGAATCAAGCCTTACGTAGTTCAGGCTCAGGTTCGCTCGAGTATTTTCACTCTCCTTTTACGCTCTAACTTTTGCCAAGGCCGCCCTTTGCGGGGTTTTCAACCTTGCGAGCTCAGTTTTTATCATTTCAAATTTTTTGTGCTCTAACTTTTGCCTAGGTCGCCCTTTCGGGTTTTCGGCCTAGCGAGCCTCTCAGGGGTAATATTTCTTTAACTTGTCCATATTGATCGGTTGGAGAACTCTAGGCCATCTAGGTCCATCAGAACCACAGCTCACCTGACCAGATAGACTTAATGATGTAAGGGCCAGTCCAATTGGGTCTGAACTTGCCCCTAGGGTCGTGGATGGGAGCTCGGTTGTCCTTGGGCACCAAATCTCCTTCCTTTAGATTCCTGGACTTAACTTTCTTGTTAAAAGCCCTGGCAATTCTGCGCTGATAACCTTGAACATGGTACAGTGCTTTCAGTCTACGCTCGTCAAAGAGCATGAGTTCTTCAAATCTGCTCTGTTGCCAATCTGCTTCGGCTATCTGACACTCAGCCAGCACTCTCAAAGATGGAACCTCAATCTCGATAG
Organism: Camellia japonica; assembly: GCA_030407325.1. NCBI lineage: Eukaryota > Viridiplantae > Streptophyta > Magnoliopsida > Ericales > Theaceae > Camellia > Camellia japonica. The sequence goes on along the minus strand of JAPPVO010000019.1, from coordinate 128,972,598 downwards.
GTAGAACGGCCTCCATCCCATAGACTAATGAATACGGAGTCGCCCCAGTAGACGTTCTAATTGAAGTCCGATGACCCCACAGAGCAAACGGCAGCTTATCTGGCCAATCCTGGTAGGTTTCCACCATCTTCTGTAGTATGTGTTTGATATTCTTGTTGGCAGCCTCGACCGCTCCATTGGTCTGCGACCGATAGGTGGACGACTTATGAAAAGTCACATTGTATTTTTCTAACAAATCAATCACTTCTTTCTTGAAGTGGGAACCGTTATCTGAAATGACCTTGTTTGGGACCCCATAGCGACAGATGATGTTGTTTCTGATAAACTTTGCAACGTGCGACGCTTTCAACACCGCATAGGATTGGGCCTCAACCCACTTTGTGAAATAATCTATCGCGACCAAGATGAACTCATGCCCATTCGACCCCTTCAGAGTGATAGCCTCGATCACATCGATTCCCCAAACTGAAAATGGCCATGGCGAAGTCATATTGTATAGCTTCGACGGCGGAATATTCATGCGATTTGCATGGATCTGACATTTGTGGCATCGCCGAACAAAGCCGATACAATCCTTTCCATGGTGGACCAGTAGTAACCCTGTCTGAGAATCTTCCGTGCTAAATTACCCGTTCATATGCGCACCGCATTCCCCTCCATGGATGGCCACCATCAGGCGTTTTGATTCTTCAGCTTCGACGCACAGTTTATGCATTCCCAGATGACCTCTCTTATACAATTTACCTCCGCAGATGATGAACTCAATGGCCATTTTTCTGATTGCCCTTTTATCCTTGGCATTTGCCCTGGTGGATACGCTCTTTTCCAAGAAATTCCAAATATCGTAATACCAGGGTTCTCATCTTGAACCTCATCTATAGCGGCAATCGACTCGTAAGCCGGCACAAATTTTTGGTCGATAATGACTGGACACATCCGGACTCCAAAACGGGATGTCTATCATGGAAGATAGAGTTGCTAGTGAATCTGCGAACCTGTTGTTCTCTCTTAACAGATGAGTAAAGTTTAACTTCTCAAACCGAGAATTAACAAATCCAAGGTCTAGTGATACATAATCATTTTCTTTTTAACTTTCCAATCTCCTTTCGCTTGAGATACAAACAAGGTTCGAGTCCCCGATGACGTCCAACCGTTTTGCCCTAATTCCAGGGCTGCTTCTAGACCGGCAATGCATGCCTTATATTCTGCTTCGTTGTCGAGACTTTGAACGGAGTTTGAATGCTAGAGGGATACGGGAGTTGTCGGGTGCTATCAGCAACACTCCTATCC